>JAXBDA010000007.1:0-199463 GCA_036023075.1 Gaultheria prostrata | reverse complement strand
ATCTTTTCATAAAAATCCCACAAATATTTAGTAAAGACCGGAAAATTCCGGGCACGCGGGGTGCATTTTTCAAAGAAAACCTTCCCCGCGGGTAACCTGGCTCCCGAACCCAAATCTCTACTTTTCGCAGACCAACCCCTTTTTCAGCGGCACAAGAGTCACATTATTTTCTAAACGGTTCCTCGGGTACCTAACATTTTCTAAAAATTAAACCCCGGGTGGCGACTCTAAATTTTCTTTTTTCTCTTAAATTCACCTTTTCTCTTCAAAACCAAACCAGCGCGTGGGCCCTCACCGTCCACAGGTTCCTCGTCGTTGCGAAATTAATCGCAAGAACAAAATTGAAGATTAACGAAAGATACTTCCATTAATCCTCAAGTTTTTTTTTTTTTGAACGGCAAAAAATTTTATTAATCAAATATCGAAGATACAAGATTAAACGGAACAAGAGATAGCATCAAAACGAGGAGCGGCATCCCAACGAGGTTGGCATCCCACCTGATGGCAATCATATGTCACTCGAGACCCAAAGGATTGGAAGGCTGACAAGAAGACAACCAAGCAATCAAACAAAACCTAAACACCAACTACGGAAATCACACCTACAAAACCAGCACCAAACAAAAGAGCCAACGCCTCACAAGCAACAACAGAAGCAGAACCCAAGATGCTACGACTAAACCCCAAATATCAAATTTTTTATCCGAATACTCCCACATTTTCTTTGCGCCCTGAAAAACTCCAAACGGTTTGAAAACCAAAACCGCTTCAACAACTTTTTTGCCCTTAACCTTTTAAGATTCATTGCTTGTGAAGCCTTCTCTAGTTCTTTGTCCGACTCCACCCCTCCTATTAATCTCTGCCTGCCAATTTCCTTGTCTGACTTGCCCACTATTTCTTGGATTGACCCTTTATGCTCAAAAGCATCCCCCTCTATCTTTTCAATAATTACCTCTTAATCCTCAAGTTGATCGACACAAAAGAAAATCGGCGTTGCAAGGCAAACACCAATCTTCAAGAATGAAATTGGTACATCATATTTTAAATTACTCCTATTCCTACTTCTAATTATAACTCAATAGTTGGGTTGATAAAGACAAAAAATTTAAGACAAATAAAGATAAATTCTTGAGAAATTTAATTAGGCATCATGTTTGAGAATTCTACATATGTTGTCATCCTATGGGATTTGAATACTTATGTTTACATCCCGACATTGGATATTCGGACCTTTATGCCCTTATTTATTCCATTATTTACGTTATTAGCAAATATATTATAGGATTGACCAATTATCTTTTCCTTTATTAGTTTTGCATGTAGTTGTTTACTATTCCCAATATTTCCAAGATTATCACGTTGATTTCAAAATGGGTGGTGTCAGTTACCAGTATTGATTAAAAAAAAAATTATTTCACTTCCCTTTATGAATTTTGCCCGCACATACGGCTTCCTTAAAAATTTTAACCATGATTGCTGGATCAAGGATTTTTGGATGAATAAAGAATTATGGCAAACATCATTTATGTTTTCATCCCAAAATTCCTTGCTTATGGGATAAAGATATTTTGGATGAAAACATAAAGAAAAATCTATACCCTGTAGGCATAAAGAATTTTGGATGAAAATATAAAGTAGAAAAAAATCTATTTTCTTTATGTTTTCATGGGTAAAGATTTTTCTTTATGTTTTCATCGTAAAATTCTTGATCCAGCAATCATGGTTAAAATTTTTAAGGAAGCCACTGTGCGGTGCAAATTCATAAAGGGAAGTTAAATAATAGTGCATATGGTTTATTGTTTTACCACTTTAGTGAAAATGGTAAATTAATCCACCATGTTCACACATCCTTTAAAAGAGGGTTTGTTTTACCACTTTGGTGATTTCACATAATAAACATGATAATAATCAATGTAGTATTCCTGATATATAAATCAACCACGTTCCCATGTTTTTTTCCCGAACATGGTTCATTGATTCACCATATTGGTGGATTCAGTACAGTAAAAATGGAAAATAAATAAACCATGTTCTCATGTCTTTTAAAAATGATTTATTGATACAATGAATTATTGGTTTGTTTTTATTGCTTTGTTTCCATGTCTTCCAAAATATCATGATTATTTATTTTCCATTTTGGTTTGAGATTTAGGTGTAAGAAGATTAGGAGAGAGAGGATTATAAGATTAGGAAGGAGAGATATTTTTCACGCGAGAGAGAGAGAGAGAGAGAGAGAGAGAGAGAGATTAGGAGAGAGAAATGTTAGGAAATTCAGGAGAGAAATGATGTTTTTGGATTTATTTGAGTTTTAGGATGTAAATATAATTATTCAAACCAATTAGGATGGAAACATATATTTTTCGAACAGGACCCATAATAAACTCTCTCTAAATTCTTTGATTTGTTGGAGAGACTTTAAGATGATGCCTAAATAGGCTATTTATAGGAAACAAAGGTGTGTATGAAATAATATTTTGTAACTACTTTTCATCTTATTCAATCATTTGCTTCTACTTATCCAAATAATTTCTCTTCAACTTTCAAAGGTGTAGGAGCACGTTATGTGTCTTTATCACCTTTAAATGCATGGGGTTATGCTAGTGTATTGTACATGTAATAAAAATACTAAAAACAACAACAATAATACTAAAAATAATAACAATAAGAATAATGTTAGTAATATATATAGCATTTCTGTAATGACCACCTTTCCGTCAATATCGATAGGTGGTCAAATTTTTTTAATTGGAAAAAGGTATTCCCATTCGATGGCTAATTTAAATAGCTTGCGCTTCTCCTACTTTTTACAATCGATATTTCTGTCGTCTTCTGTAAATTTTTTGTCAATTTTTGTTAATTAATTATTCGTCTTTACAACAATTATCTAAAAGTGAAAATTTATGATGGAAATAAATCTTATTTACTAAAGACAAAAAAGATTTGAAAGTTTGTCATTTTCTGGGTCCTTTTCAACTTTGGTCTATATTTTTTTTAAAAAAATTCAATTTCTCAAGTTGACAACGAATGATTAATTCTAAAAGCTATGACAAAAAGCTAACATATGATTCATTAAAACTAAAAAAATATCAATTGTATTTCTAAGAATTACTCCATCCATCCCAAAATTTTGATCCACTTTTTCTTTTTGGGATGTCTCATATCATTTGTCCATTTTAACTAGACAAGAATTAAAAAATTGAAACATTTCAATTTTGTTCAAATTTTGCACTTCCTTCCCCCTTCAAATTCAAAAGTGGAGGGAAAAAATATCAGATTTCAAGTTTACATAGCATCACATAACTTTAGTTCCACTAAGCTAGTTTTTAGAAAAATCAATTTTTTTTCAAAAACCAAGACACGTCATTCTCTCACAATACATCACATAAAAAACTGTGAAAAGTTAGCTATTTCTAAAAACTCCATAGTGGAACCACCTAAAGAGTAGTTTTGGAATAGATGGAGTGATATTAGTTAAGGAGAGACTCCACCTAGGTAGTTAGCTAGGAATTTTTTATTTTTTATCCGGTGCTCCTGGAGGACCAGAATACTTTTTTTTTTTTTTTGTTCATGAGAAAATGCCCGAAAGCTACAAAACAAACTCAGAATAGAAAACAGATAAAAGAGAAGATGGGTGGACAGACACCCAATTACAAGGAAGTAAACCTCTTAAAGCTAAACTGGCAACAGTATGGGCCGCTTTGTTAGCCGAGCGATGAACCCAGTGGAATGCAACTTGACCAACTTGAGCCACCTCACGAATGTCCCAAACCAAAGCAGAAATGTTCCAAGGAGGGACAAGCTCTAAAACGGTGAGATGAATGGCCTCCTTATTATCAGATTCCACTAAAACACCTTTGAGCCCCAACGCTGCTTCCATAAGACAAGATTCCCTGATAGCCAAAAGCTCTTCATGAAGTGAAGAACAAGCGTGAATTGCTTTAGAACAACCATCAATAACAGACCCTCTCCCATCCCTTAAAACCACAGTTGTAATTCCTTCAAACGAGTTGGGCCTTAACGCCACATCGCAATTAGCCTTGTAACTTGAGCAGTCCGGAGCCTTCAAAGTTGATTGAACATCAAGAGTTAGTAGGTTATCCGTGTGGACAGTAGGTATCACCAAAGAATTATGGAATTCCATACGAGTAAAGTTGGCCTTAGCCAAAGAGACCAAAGGATGAACAGGGATATGACGGAAAATGAAATCATTCCTCGCTTTCCAAATAAACCAAGCAATGAAAGCAGCAAAACTAGTCGTATCACAAGCTTTTTTTTTGGGCAAAGAGTCAATGATGCTAGCAGTCCATCTAATTGCTGAATAGGGAGGCCCATGAGATTCATTAAAGAGAAAGCTATTACCAAACCAAACTGCTCGAGCCTAGGAACAAAAGAAAATAGTGTGTTCAATAGATTCTACCTCAGAATTGCAGATTGGGCAAGTATTGGAAGGGGAACACCTTCTCCTAAAGAGGTTCTCCTTGGAAGCCAAACTGTTCCTACACACCCTCCACCAGCAGTTTTGAATTTTATTAGGAGTCTTGAGCTTCCAAATCAATTTCCAAAGAAGAGAAGAAGGTTTGAAGGATGATTCAGTGAAGGATGATTCAGGCCTTCCCGGATCAGGATTAAGCTTGAGTTGGATAGCATGGTGGTAGCCCAACTTGACAGAGAAAATGCCGTTAGTGTTGAAATGCCACACCAACCTGTCTCCTCTTTTGGTAACAGGGAGAGGGATCGACAAGATGGCTTCCAACTCTGTATGAGAGATAACAGAGGCCAATTTGTGAACTTTCCATTGGCCACTCCTCAAATCAATAACGTCTTTCACCAAATTAATGTTGGAGTTGAGAGGTTTGGGGGTTTGAATTTTGAAGTTGTTGAGAGATGGGATCCATTTATCCTCCCAAAAATTTATAGAGGAACCATCCTGAACCTGCCACCAAAGACCTTTAGAAAGCAGCTCTCTACCATGAAGGAGACTTAACCAAACCCATGAGGCATAACTACCTCTGGACGCCGAGAGAAAAGATGTATTAGGAAAATAAATTCCTTTCAAAATTCTGGCCTAATAAGCCTGGAGATTCATCAACAAATGCCACCCTTGTTTAGCTATCATTGCTTCATTGAAAGCTCTATAGCTTCTGAAACCTATACCCCCTTCAGATTTTGAACTAGACAAACTGTCCCAAGCAATCCATCATATACCTCTATCTTCAAGGTTACCTTTCCACCAAAAATTCCTTGAAAGAGAATTAAGCTTGTCACATATACTCTTCGGGAGAAGGAAACAAGCCATAGCATACGAAGGAATAGGTTGAACCACAGATTTATTCATGATTTCCTTACTGGCTTGAGAGATGTTTTTCAACTTCCACCCTTGCATCTTCTTCAGAGCTTTTTCCACAAGAAAAGTACAAGCTTCTGCCTTTGATTTGCCCCAAAATGAGGGTAATCCCAGATATTTGGCATCTCCTTGCATAAGATTAATGTCCATGAAATCACAGAGTAATTGTTTATCCGTGGCGCACATGCTAGAAGAGAAGAAAATTCCAGACTTATCAAAATTAATGGATTGACCCGTTGCTCCCCCATAAGATTCCAGAATGCGTTTGAGATTGCCTTACTCCCACAATTCAGCCTTAGAAAATGAAAGAGCATCGTCAACAAAGAAAATGTGGGATAAATTTGGGCAGTGGCGGTTAAAACAAATCCCAGAATTGGTACCTTGATCGATCTCCCTTTGAAGAAGCTTGGAGAGCACATCTTTGGCAATCGCAAACAAATATGGGGAGAGAGGATCTCCTTGCCTTAAGCCCCTCCTCGGAATAACTGTTGCTCTTGTCTCACCATTGGCGCAAACCAAAAAATTCACAGATGTAATTGCTGCGACTTTTATATTGCAATCCCAAGTGCAGGATGTCGCGAAGTAATAAACTCAGATAGTCCGAGGTCGATCCACAAAGACAAGGTTTGATTAGAGCACAAGCAATTAACTAAAACAAAAGTAAATGTGAAGCCGGGGTTGACCATAGGGACCTTATAAATCCCAACCCACTGATTGTAAAAAAAGAAGAAAATTAATATGTCAAATATACTAATAGATTAAAGAAGATATAAGCTGCCAAAGTTGTTGGTAGGAAACACAGTATGGAGAAAGCTCTATGATGTCAGAGATCCATACCAAGCTTCACCCTTGTACCGATTTTTTATTCGACTTCGAAATTGATCTAAAGAGAGAGTTTTGAAGGTTTGATTGATTGTAAACTGAGAATTGATTTGGGAAACAATATTTGGAAAATACTAAGGCTTTAGGATCCACACGCAACAACCCTATGATATTTGCCAACGATTCTTTTGTTATAACTCAATTAAGATGAATACAAAAGATTCTCTTAATCGGAAGATGAAACAATTATTTTTTATAAGAAACCCTAAAAAGATAAATTCATAAAATTGATTGATTAAAAAACATAACAGAACTCGTTAATTGTTCGCAGGGAATTCAAAGCATTATTTGTACCCGGAGTTAACGAAAAATCAATAAATTGTACAGAACAATAACTTACTAAAAACTTGAATCAAATCAAATAAAATGAATATCACATGAAAAGCTTGAAGAATCGTTCACAAAATACCATAGTATTGTTGTGGTTTCACCCTTAGCCTTAGCTAGGGTTTTTAGCCTTCCATGAAGAAAACGAGAAACAAAATAATGAAAAGAGGCAAAAAGATAGATCCCTACTAGAGTTTGGCAACTATTTATAATAGTAGCCTCACTAAAACAAGCAAAATCCTAATTAATTAATATAAATTCGGATTTAATAATTGGCCCAACTTTAAGGTGCTAGAGAAGTCCAAATATGGCTCTAATGTGTGGAATCGAGTGCTGGGCCAACATATATGATAAGCCCCTAATGTTGTATATATCCGGGCTTATCTCGCTCGCTATGATCACACACACATGCATTTTGTGCCTTTAAACGATTGATTTTGCGCGAGTTGTGTTTTTGATGAGTTTCAGGAAATCAGAGCTAAAAGGGCGTGTCCAAAGCTCCAAATAATCCCCGGATGTATCCGGGAAGTACCCAAGGTTCCTCAACACCGTAGAGGACAATCATCGAAGCTTAAAAGTTGACTCAATGAGCTTTAGAAGGTTCAAGGAAGGCCCGAAACAAAGGAACAAGAAATCTAGAGCTATGAGCCTCGAGAAAATCCGACACACTGATAGGAAAAGGCTCATTTCTCTCAAGATACAAAGGCCATGAAGATGGGGTCAATTGGGTTTGAAAGTAGACTCATAGAGCTTTCCAACGGTTCAAGAAACACGGCAATCCGAGTTCGGACGAAGCCGGGGCGTGCCCGCGAAGTTGGTTCAAAAATCTGTCTGAAACAAATCTGGGTCAACCCAAACAGAATCTGGGTTGACCCAAACATTTTAGTGAACCAACAGAGGGATTTGGGTCGACCCTAACAGAATCTGGGTTGACCCAAAAGTGCTTCGTCCAGTTTTTTTGGCCACCTTTCAGACTTTCCTTTTATGGAAATTTTCACCTTTATGACACCTTTTTGGGATAGTTTTGTGAGAGAAAGAGTGTGTTGTATATATCTCTCCCTCTCTCTTTCCCTCTCCGCTCTCCTTCACTTTATGCTTTAGTCTATTTTTAGAAATTTTCTCTCTTCTCTCTCCTCCATTGTTGTGGAGGTTTGAAGCTTTATTTTCTTCAAGGGCACTTGTAAGGTTAGCTTGTATTCCATTTCCTAATTTATTAATAGTGCTTGTAATCTCGGGATCTTTATATAAATCTAATTTGTTCGTGTTTTTACCGGTTAAATCTTATCTCTCCTATTTTAGTCTTTTCCTTTGAAAACTCAAGTAAGTAGTGTTTATGTGTGATTTCTCCAAGGTTTATTGTTGTGGGCAAGCTTAGGATCGCTACATAAAATCAGTTTTTAGCATCACATGTCTTGTTCTTTATTTCCTTTATCAAAATAGTCATGTTCTCTAGCATAATGATCGAGTTGATTCGCTCTCCTCGCCATGTTGTATACATCGTTTGTTTAGCAAAGAGTTAGGGTTAATTTTATGAACCAAAGACCGGGTTTGTTAACCTCTTTGATCACACGTAGCCAAGGGTTTATCCACTTGGCACGTGTGATGCTTAGGGCGATGTCAACTCGACCGTTTGCCAAAAGATCCAAAAATTCCTAGTCTTTGCTAAGCACCATTTCTAGTTTAAATGAGTTTAAGTATCAAATCTTCCGTTCGGAGAATGTCTAACGACATCTCCGAGCCGGTTATCGTAGAAGAGAATGAATCGACCCGAGTCATGGGCGTTGAAATCCCCTAGACTTAGCCTTAGTTTAATTTAGTTTTAAATCAATTTCAAGTCGTTCTCGAAGTCGAGAGAATTCACCCCAAATCACAAGTCAAAGTTTGCGGCTTCAAGGCTAAAAACCATCACGCGCAAGACAAATTTCACGTTCGGTTCCTTCGGTCTCTGTGGATTCGATCCGGTCTTACCGGTAACTTGCTAACTCCGGCATTAGCCCTACGCTTTGGGCAAGCTATTAAATAACAAAGTACGGAGCAAAGCAATATATTGGGCTGAACCCTTCTTTTCAATGCAAAAAACATGTGTTGGGCTTCTTCTTTGGCACTTTTCTCCCATTTTTATCCAATTATCCTTGGGCTCGTTTTATAATAACTCCACAGTTCTTGAAATTGTCTTAACTCCCCATATTTTTCTGCAAAGATAAAATTAATCAGTTAGTAACAATCACGCATAAATTAGGAGAACTAATATAATAAAAGTGCAATACCCAAAATTAATGGAATAAACATACACTTTTGATTGTTCATCGGTAACGCATTCCATAACCCAATTAATCCATTTCCCATTGAAACCCATTTTTATTAGCAAAGCCACTAAAAAATCCCACTCAACTCTGTCATAGGCCTTGTTAAAAGTCTAATTTGACAGCCATAAAACCATCTCTGCCCTTTTCCTTATGGTTCAAAAAGTGAAAAGCTTCATGGGCTACAACAATGCAATCCTGAATTAATCGCCCGGGGACAAAGGCAGATTGGTTATGAGAGACAATGGAGTTAAGAATCAGTTTAAGCCGGTTAGCCAAGATCTTAGTAATAATTTTTAGAATAAAATTACACGGACACTCCTTGGAACTAACAATATTTTCCTGTTCCGTTTTGAAGATGAGGAAGATTGGAACACTATCCTTTTGGAAGGGCCATGGTTGGTGATGAATAGCTTGATGGTTCTGGCAGTCTCAGCAACTAAATTCCCTACATGCCCTTTTTGGATTCAAATCCACGGCCTCCCGGTGGAGAAAATGTCTCATACCAATGCTGAGATTATCGGTCGTCGTCTTGGTAAGCTATTAGGTGTCGAAGTTTTCTCTGATGGCCTCCTTTTGTTTAGGAGCTTTCTTCGGATTAGGGTTGAAATCAATCTATCTCAACCCCTTCCCAAAGGCTTCTGGCTGAGGAAGACTAAGAAAACTGACAAAAGACCTTTGGATTTCTTACAAATATGAGAAGCTCTCTGATTTTTGCTAAGAATGTGGCCGTATCGGACATGATTGCAAGATATGCAAGTTTGTTTCTAGAGATGAAGGCTTGCAGTCAGGAGGACCAGAATATTTGCCCATTACTAATTGATGGCCCCGCAAATATGATGATAGAATCCTCGCAAATTTGTGGTGGAAAAAAGCTCTAGAACAACAGGAGCACTCAATAATTTTCCTAGGAAAGGATGTTGATATCCTACATTGATGAGTTGGATTAGAGTTAGAGTGAGAGAACTAAAAAATAAGTAAGAGTAAAATTGTAAGTAAAAGCTCAACTTGATATGAGCATCTCTAACGCTTTACTCAAATTTTCCAGGGTTCCGTTGTCTGCTGCCACTATGTCACTCATCACAACCTTCCTCTGCCGGGCCACCGCCAACACAACTGCTCTTCACCACTGTCCCTCGCCGATGATCAGATCTCGGTCTCATGTGACTCTTTCAACTCCAATAGCAAATCCACCGACAACCAACACACCAAGACTAAAGCCAACCAGAGACCTTCAAAGACCCTTTATCTCGATTCCCCAGAACTTTGTGCCGACCACCGAAATAGCTGACCTCCACTGGAAGACACGGCAACCAACCACCAAAACAATTGTCAACCACTGGAAAACATGGCGACCATTGCCATCAACCACCCATAGCCTCCAGAATATAGCAGCTGAAAATATGAGTTTCCCATTGCCTTCAGAATATAGCCCTTGAAAATCCAAGTTTGGTTTTGATTCCCCTCGAATTGGTATAGTAAAAAAAAAGATAGTGGACAGGAGGTGAATTTTTAGGGGTTTTACTCATATTTTGAATGTGAGTTAAGGTTTGAGTAAGGGCCGGAGATGCTCTTAGTTAGGGCTGCAAACGAACTGAGCCGCTCGCGAGCAGCTCGTGACTCGGCTCGATAAGTAATCGAGCCGAGCTCGAGCTTGATTTTCTGGCTCGTTTAGTTAACGAGCTCGCTAAGGCTAGGCTCGTCAAGTAAATTATCCTGGCTTAGCTCGTTTATGACCGAGCCGAACTCGAGCTCGATTTTTCGGCTCGTTTACTTACCGAGCTGAGCTCGAACACTACATAGCTCGGCTCGTTTGCACCCCTACTCTTACTCATGGATATTATCCACAAGCATTCACGTTCAGAGCTAATTTCCCATCGAAAAGATATTTCATAATCTTATGTTTGGCTCCTTAATTGCTCATATCATTAGCCAAGGTATCCTGCTCACTGTGGCCTCCCCTTCAAAGCAAGAGGAAACAATATATGTGACCTTTTGTCGTTCTTTCTCGTTTATTATAGGTCAGAATCCATATACGGCTGGTGGTTGTCAAGAGGATGGATATGGTATACGAGAGAATTATTCAGAAGGGAGGACTAGAGGAGGAATTTGTTTGGGTAGTTAATATGAATGGATAAGAGTGGGTGTATAGAGTACCCTGCGAAAACCTAAGGTGCACCGGTAATTTCCCACTCGGATAACCTAACGATAGGGTGTAGGGTGGGATAAGCTACTTATATGGATCCGGGTGCCAAAATCGAACCAAACACCGGACGGATTAAGACCTTACCTTCTTAGCTTATCCCGGCCCCACCCTCTTATCCCCAAACAAACAGGCCCATAGGTTTTGTACATATCCGAATAAAGTAGCAAATGATTCACTTATGACCTATTTGCCAAAAAAAAAAAACATCACAGTACATAGTCCCTCTCAAAATGGACTGGAGTTGCAACTGCTTGAGCCACTAGAAGCACAAATACACTGAAAAAAGCAACAGCTCGAATTTAGTAAATGCCAAAATCGGAAGAAGTCCAAATTCTAAAACCAACCCGGAATTCTACTAAAAAGAAACAGACAGTTCGTACAGACGAAGATGGGTAACAAGGCAGCATATAATGGGAGCAGCTTCATAACCTCAAGGCATTTTTCTATGTGACCACTCGTTATTCATAAAAAGATGAAGCCCTCGCCTACATTCGATTAAAATCTAAATTAGCCCCTGAATCCTCTACTAGCCTATGATGACATCTCTCTGAACCTAGCAATGGCCTTCTTCTGAATAAGAGTTCGGTAACTGTCACCAGCTTGCACCTCCAACCCTGGATCCACCACCTTCTTTTGCTGACTTCCGAGTCCTGCCCTATGTTCCACGGCTTTCGCTTGTACCGGTTCTATCATCCCACTCCCGTCCTTCCCTAGTCCCTGCACATTGAATCAAAGAGGAAACAAGAAGCCCCCCAAAAGCACCACCACCCGAAAATTACGTCAGAATCCAATGTAAAGCATAGAGGGAAAAACCCACCGGCTACCACTATACGGTATACCGTCCAATTTTAGAGTACACTGGTGTATCACCGAATGCACTTTTGTGGTGTTAGTCACAAAATATTGGTGGTCTAGTGAAGATGGGTTGCACCATGAGAAATATGAGTTCAGCATTTTTTAGATTGTGGTCCATTTCTTACGCGTTTTGTGGTATGGTTTGCAAGTATATTTCTGCCTTGTTTAATTACAAGTCTGGTGTTACGTAGGTATTAGTCTCACTGGTTATGAATAAGCATGTATAATGCGCGCGAAGATGTTACTTACAATGTGCTTGTTACGAAAATGTGTGGTTCTTGTTACAAATTATTGTACCTAGTCACGAAGCCTGGTTTAGTGTGTATCATACGGCTTCCTAATTCGGAAACCCTTGGGCTCAATTTGGATCATGGATTTTTGGTGAGTGGCTTACGAAGGGAAAAGGTAATTCGTCGCTAACCTCAGCCCAAAGGGTGGAGGATAACAAGTAGAAAGTGCATAGATATCCGAGAAAAGTATATTAATATCTGTGAAAGTATATTGATATCCGTGAAATGTGCATTGATGTCCGAACTAGTTGTCACCATATACATATTATCCTCCACCTATTGGGTGAAGGTTAGCAAGACCCTTCACTAAAAGCAGAGACAATAAATTAAATATGCTCTGGCCTACTTGTACCACAAATCTGACCAAACAATAGGGTTAGAAACAACCGGACAAATGCACTATCGAGAGTGTTACGATCAACTATGTGTGAGGCATTTCCACAGTTTATAGAAAATGTTTAAAGATTTATAAAAGTAAACAAAGTGCAAGAGTGGAACAAAATGATACCAAGCCTTCTTGCCAGCCCATGTTGCGAAGCATCCGGTTTCCCACATTGCTCTCATCAATGGCTTTTTCTGCTGTAATAACTTCATAACTTGGAGTGCTAGCCTCTCCAGAACCACGTCCTCCCCCAACACCAGGGGGAAAGGGCATTGAATCAACTAAACCCTTTTTGAATGCCGAATCTCGATCTTGAAAGTTCAAAACATGGGGTTTCCTCACAAGTTAATACAACATTGAAGCAAACAGTGGACCACTAAGCTCGTGTAACTTGAACTCGATGACTCAACTTATGTGCAAATATCACACAGCTACGAATAAGGCTAGCTGAAGTCCCAAGTGCAGTGACTACATTTTCTAGTTTCACATTTGTAAGAAAACAAGGAGGAAAAAGGGGTAAAGAACCTAGTCTCGATTCTATGAAATACTATAATCATCAATTGGTCAATGAATTAAACACGAACATTAGAAATTTTGTACTACATACTATACGAAGTTATATAGTTCTATTCATAAAGGGATAAAAATAAAAAAAAAAGAGGTAAGAAAGAATCTGAATTGGTCAGATGCGATAATTTCTAGAATCTCATGAACTGGTACGATTCATCAATGATTCAATTTCGAACACATTCAACTAAAGAATAGTAACAATTTTCGCACATATCGTTTTGACAACTATAGATCTAAAACAATGTAGAACACCGTCATGGAATAAGAAGCAGACTGTAAGATTCTCAAGTAAGCTTACTTGTATCCCCAAGGCCAATGTCAGATGCACCATCTCCAATTAAGGTTGATGAACCATACAAGTTCCTCCTCTCGGCCGCACGATCTCTGTAGGCAGTGTGAGCCTGTTGTTCCTTGTGAGTAGCAGAAGCTGACTGAAGCGGAATTTCAGAAAACCTCCTCTTGCTGCCTCCCGCCACCACAGGTGGCACGTAAGAAGAACCCAAGGCAGATGCATCTGTTTTAAAGGGGGTCAAAGTTGCTGTGGGTGGAACATTTGCATTTAATGCTGCGTATGGAGCAGCAGATGAAGAGGATGAAGTATCTGATTTCACCACACCCCTACCGGACCCTCTAATTACCCCCATCAAAGTGCCCCCTGAGCTGTTACTCACAGGCTTCGGCCTATCCCCAGCCTCCAAACTAGCCGCCTGGGCAGCAATTGTGGTTGGAGTGAACCCGGAACTGGTTACAGCATTCTCCTTCATACTTGCTGGTTCCAGTTTGTACCTACTCTTTGTGGAAACTCCAACAACAGAATTAGACCTGTCTTCAGCTGAAACTGATGGTAGATTTTCCTCAATTGCCACGCGTGGCGCTTGCCCTTCGTGGCTTCTCTGCTTCCACAACGTCAACACATTACTCATTTTCTTCTTGTTGGCAAGAATACTGCTCTTCGAAGCAAGCCTGATCTCTTTCAACTTCTCCTTCTCTTTCTTTTCAGCAGCTATTGCTGCATTGGCGGCTGCCTGAACTGCGTCTGGCAATGACGATGCAGCCTTGTCACTTGATGAAGTTATGGTAGCAGCTGGTGCAGAAATAACAACTTTCCTACTGGTGGAACCATCAGATGGCTTGGAAGATTCGGCTTGTTTTCCGGATGTTTTGTTGTCGTTCTGGTCAGAGCAAGGCACATACTGCTGAGTTTGCTGATCAAAAGAATACCAAATTCCATTGTTACCGTCATAATATAAACCTGCAGAATACCAAACAATAAATCAATAAAAGAAACTTAGTAGTAAATAGCACAGGAGGGAGCATTGCTTATATTCCTTGATTCCCAAGGTGCATATCTTTTGTTAACGAAAGGTTGTATTATTGAAGAAATCGCCTTCTAAAGCATTAAAACTCAAAGGGATTTATACCGCATATTACCACTTCATTGTAACTGATAAACTAAGACGAACTTGAAATCCATCGCGTCATTGCTTCGTATGTCATGAATATATCATCGCCAGAGTTCAAAGCATTGAAAACGTCCTCACACTTGAATTCTAAGGAGTTGAAATGCAAACAAAGACTACAATTTCACTTAGATAACTTAGGACTTGGCACACCACACACAACAAGCTTCATATGTATCACTACATCATACCCTCCCTATGTTTATGACAAAATAGGTCTGATAGGGAGTTTGACGCATCTTATGACATCAGTTCATATGTTTGCGATATCCAAATTGAGAATAAATTAATTTTTTCAATGAAAATTTTGCAAATCTAAAATAACGTTTCGCAAACCTCAAAACTTGATAAGAAAGATCCTCAATGAACGTTTGTCACAGAATCCCAATTAGTTAATTGGACAAGTTTCCCAGCACCACCACATCAGTTCATATCCTAAGGTTGGACAAATTCTTAATGGGTGAAGTTTTTCCTCCCGTCTCTATCAACATCATCAACAAATACAAATCTCTGCCAATATTGAAATTAAAAAAATCGTGTAACTTCTAAAGTGAGATATTCTCAAGTAATCCAGAGTAACAATCATCACCAAGTGCAAAACCATCAAAGCCAACCCCAAACTCCAAAAAAGGGAGTGCTGCAATGATGCAATGGTCACTGACAAATAAAATCCAAATCAGATTCAAAAAATTCAATGGCAACAAAAGACTATTTCTCAATGAAAAGTTGATGCACAATGAAGTAACATTCTTAGAGATTTAGGATACCAGGCCAGTGCAACTGCACATGCAAAATATCACAAACCCATATTAGCAATTGTTATTGCAAAAAAGAAGTTGATACAGAACGACTAACATCATTAAAGATACAGGATACCAGGTCAAGTGCAACTGCACGCGCAACATACATCATGAATTGTTCACTTATAAATCTGATATAGTCAAAGTTGTTATAAAGGGGACTGTCAGCTGCAGCCCATGTGATGCAAAATGAGCTTAATTTGTGCACCAAAAAAATAATTTCAATTCAAGTTTCTGCAGTAACAATTTGAGCAGCACGCAGATTTGAAATTTCAAAAAACCTGTGTTTCCATCATAGTAGAACCCAGAATTAGCATCATAATAATAGCCAGATGCTTCATCCCATACAAATCCAGATTGCGGAGCAGAAGCATCCTTTGGGCCTGCAACTACTCCACCCTGCTCCTGCCCACCAGCAGATTGCTTATCATCTGCATTATATTCTTTTGGCGCCCATCCAACAGCATCGTACTACAAGGAAGAGAAGAAGAAAATTATATAAGGATATATGTATGGACCTTGAAATATTGATGCACAAAATATGCGCGCATGTGTGTATGAGTGGCACAAACCTGTTGAGAAAATGCTGCTGCCTCAATTGCAGCAGCAGCAAGACTGCTCGACTGAGAAGATCCTGATGGCCCTGATCCCGGTCCAAGAATGCTTTTTGCATATGCTACTCTCAAAATCTGTCCATTCTTCTCTAGAGTTGTTCCATTTGTTGCATCAAGAGCTTTAGTAGCGTCCTCAACCTGGAAAACAAGAAAACACAAGGAAAACCAATATTGTAGCCCGAATATCCATATGTTTCAGCAAGCAACAAAATATGTTTTCTTCTCATCAGAGTGGCACCCTCTTTGCGTACTTGTACAATAAATCAAATTATGCAACACAACCAATCTTGGTGCTAAGTTAAGGAGACTCGGACTCGTGTCTATTTACTAACTGGGAGGAACGTGACCTAAGCTGCAGTGGAGTACACAGGACAAAAGAACTGTCATAGTGATCCAATATGGATCACAACTCACAACACCTTTCAGAAACTCAGTTTTCTAGCCCGTTTGAAGCCTGCATCGGTTGATGGTAATCACTAATTCCATCATAGGTCTTTGGTAGCCACATACTAATTCAACATCAGCAAACTAACAAAAATAGAAATAAATTCGCTCATCTCGGCAATAACTGACTAAAGAACGGAGAATTCACATACCGTGTAAAAATGGACAAAAGCAAATCCCCTTGAAACATGAGTGAATTTGTCTCTGACCAGACGAAGATCCTGCAATTCTAAATCATATGAAATCTCTGCATGATTGGATGAAACAAGGCGTTGAAGTAACAATTTCAGCGTGTCTTACCTTAATTGGAGCATGTTTTGAAAATTCATAACGAAGCATTTCTTCATCAGCATTTTCATCCAATCCACGGACAACCAAAACATGGGTAGGACCTGGTGAAATGTCAAGTCAGCAAATTGATCCACACAATCTAATGCATAAACAAGGTGAAAGCAGTTGAGAAACTAACCTGCCTCCCCTTTCTTCCCCATTGGTGTAGGATTTGATGATGCCATATCTGCTGGTGGAGCATCATCTGTTCGTGGCTCATTACACTGCTTCAAAGAGGGGGAGAAAACAGATGATGGGTATAACCCATAGTTTATTGGTGACTAGAACTGGAGGCATACATGAAGAACAAGAAATTTGACCAATTGAAAAATCCATGAGGTAAATCCGCTATTGCAACAAGCGCAAGACCAAAAGCGGTTGCGTTGTCATGCACACAAAAAATGCAACCAGGTTCCTAAAAAGTGCTATATAAAAAGCAAGACACGAGAGAAATGACCTGAAAGCAGGATGTTCGCCTTGCAAAATTGATGCAGCCACAGATTGTGCACATCCAATCAGATGGCACAGTGACACTTTTATGGTTAGTAAAATGACCTGATTTAAATGCATTGTCTGGTCCGAATGACGGCCCACCTGCCCCTCCAGTAGGCTTGCTACTGCCACACGAAAAGTTGCAAATTGCAATAAATAACAAACTTTCAATGGAACAGCTCAAATATTTCGATGAACTAGATGAACTTCTTGGTTGCATAGAAGAACAAAAAGCATATCAAGCTAAAGTTTCTGATGAAACTCAAATAAGGTATGGTCCAAGTCTCACTAGAATTTCTGAGATGAAGAACCTAACAAAAGGAATAACCGAATAACAAACAATAAACTGCCTAAAACACAGACATTTCTCAAGCAGGCCACCGCCAGTGGGAGGTAGCCATAGTGCCATATAGAAACAGAGGATTGATTACTGCAATAATAATAAGATGAAAGCACTAGGACTCAGACATTGGACATAACCAAAACAAAGAAAATGAAAATATGGCATCATTTGTTTTTGAACTCTTAAAATTTATCAAAAATCACTGTTTAATGTGCTTTGATCCCAAGAACATACTTATACACGACTCCCAATGAAAACATAAAAAACAAAAACAAGAGGAGGCACTGGCAGCTCAAAGTGCTAATCAATAACTTTATTCACTTACTAAATAACAAACTCAACAGGAAATAAATGACCATACAAGTGCTCATACAAGAACTGCATTAATTAAATGTAACAAGCACACAAAATGCATATATACCTGTACTCGAAGAAGAGCTTCCTACCATCAACAACAAGACCGTCATCTCCAATTTTATCCATCATTGCACGCCCAGCTCCCTGTTTCACAACAATTAGCCCCTGTGTGCCATTCAGAAATTATAACATCAACTATTGACATGATATGCTTAGTTGATACCACTGAAGGAAAATCAATAAAAGCGAATCCACGAGAGATGCCCGAATTGCGTTCTTTGATCACACGGACATGACGAAGGGGTCCCCATTCAGCCTGTTGATGGTAACAATTTAGGAAATGTCACCAATTGGTAAACAGCAGGCATTTACAAATGAAGTAATGATCAATCAAGTAGAAAAGTACAAGAATCTGGTATAAATCTTCCTCAGTTGTCTTTTGGGAGAGACCCTTAACAACTACAGTGGCAGATGGAGCCTGCAAGAAAAAATAATCGAGATCAAAACCCGTTAGAATTAAACAAGACACAACCATTATTGGAAACAATAGACATCCAACATTTACAGAATCAGACATACCACAGAGTAATGCTCATGCTCACGTTCACGATCTCTTCGCTTCTCACTTCTCTCATATCGACCATCATCATAGCTGTCCTCTCGATAACTCCGACCGCGACTTCGACTCCGAGGAGTCCTTGACCTTGACCTTGGGTGATCATCATGTCCCCTAGACCTAGAACGGTCATGTCTTCTATGTGGACTCCTATCTCTTTCCCGGCTTATCTTGTCACGATCGCGATCACGAGATTCACGACGACTCCAACTACTATCTCTCCTACTACCTCTATCATAATCTGAATCATAACTATGCCTTCCATAATCATAATCCCTCTCACGGCTATCTTCCCGGTTTTGATGGGAAACGCGAGATCTATATGCATAATCATCATATGCCTGATCATCACGCCCACGTCCCCCATATCTAGAAGGCCTATCATACACATGATCAGTGTAGTTGTCAATATTGCGATAGTCATCCCGAAACTTGTCATATTCCTGAAATGTATCAGTCTCACGATATTTGTCCGCTTCATGAAAAGCATCCAAATCATTATATGAATCAGCATACGGCTTCTCATGTCGCCTAGAGTCCCTCTCAAGTGAATAATCTTCTTCATAACTTCTCCTTCTTGTTCGAGGCCATGGACCAACTGCAGGAGGAGGCGGAGGATAGTTCTCCCTCTCCAATGTATCCCGATGGAAGGCATTCCTAGGGTAGATGTTATCCCTTGGTAATCTTTCATCAACAAACCTCCTATCATCATAGGAACCACCAGCCCTGCCAAAAGAGTATAAGGCAGAGCCAAAGAACACAAGAAAAAGAAAAAGAACCAATAACAAATAATACAGCATAGAACGCACACACAAAAAAAGTAAACAATGCTGCATGGAACACAAAATATTGAAAGGTCTTAAAATGTATAGCATGCATTTGAGAAAGAAAATTACGGTCCTTGTAAATTAAAAAAAAAATTCCCGCGGAGCCATCAAAAATCTAGAGTGATACATTTCACAATGCCATAAGTAACAGGCATTCAACTTAGCTCTTTACCAACGAGCAGTTAAATTTCCCTCGCGACTAGGATCAGTCAGCACTCACCGGAAGTTTGGCTCATGCACTGCACCATACCCTTCCAAAGCCTGTGGATTCAAGAATAAGCTATGTCAGCAACTTATAGTAATGGTATCAAGTAGGCAAATCCATTCCATATCCTCACTGTCCCACGGCTTTATCCCATTGTTCTTTAAGGATGAAATGCCAGGAAAAATGGACAATCACATGAGCCCTAATTCTTGTATCTCATCCGTTATAGGTGATTAAGAAGGAAACCACAATTACGCTGTTATTTTCCCATCCTTGCTGAGGACCATAACGACCAGGATCCATTTCTTGCAAGGCCGGATACTCCCTGCAAAGCTCTTGATGATCGTTCAGAAATTTCAGGAGCGGATGATTGGAAACCTTTCCTGTAATGGATGCACAAACAATATAGTTACGCCACTGAGAACCGAGAATCAAACCTCATAACTTGGCCTCCCCTTTTACTGGACTCTTCAAATATCAAATTCTTCCCAGAAACATCCATCTTCATACTCTCTTAACACAAAAAATTAAATGGCCTTGATAGCAGAAACCATCAAATTTATAAATCAAACTACTATCTGCGGGATGAAGAGAGGTAAAGCAGTCTCAATCAGGCCAACACTAGATGAATGTAAGCCAGGCACAAACAGTCAAAATGAACACCAGCACTCACAAGGAGCCTGCACCAAGGAGCCACACACTGTGGATAATCTAAACTCCCACCTTCAGCTCGGTCATTGACCTTAAAGCTAATTTAGAATCATGATCAAAATCCACAACCCATAATAATGAATGAATTATCGCTCTCGCTCGACTTATAATCATTGGATACAGAAACATTAAAGAACTACACAGTCATCCAACCATCACAACTTTACACGTGTTCTATCTACTGATTATAGATATCACAACGTGCTCCCCCAAGCACTACACGAACAACAAAGCCTGCAATCTGTGTTTAAAGAAGATCTGTATTTTGATGGAACAAACAAATGATTCGTACATGATCAACCAGATGTAGAAATAACCATAAGTAGACCATGGCTGCTAACATTTGAGGAGGAAGTGGTACATGCAAGAACCTCCCAATAATGTCAATGGAGCACATACCAATCCTCTTTTCTATAGCCAAAATTCTGAACGCTTTCAATTGCAACTCATCTTACTAAATCGTATAGCAGGGAAAAATAAATGCGGTTTGTATTGGCACTATGACATCAAAAGTACACCATATGAAGATTGAGCACCATGTATTTTGCTCTAAATCAACAATCATGAGTATCGTATGGTCAAATTAAAAGAAAAAATAATCTAAATCAAATGGTATATATATCTATGTAATTTATTTGTACAAGTAAGAAGGATGCCACATTGACTATAAGCAACTTACACAACCGTCCAGTGTTTTCTTGACCTTCTTTGATTAGTTCCAGCACATCAGATCTGTTTTCCCCAATTATTCTTCTATTTCACCCACTTGTCTCTACCAGCCACGTAAAATCTAGAGAAATAAATAAATAAATCTCGTCAACCACAGAATAAAAAATCGGCAACAAGATCTTCACTAACTTTGCTGGTAGTACATAAACCACACAGCCCTCGGTTGCCTGTGGTAATGAAGTCATCTGTGTTAATTAATACCCAATGCTGACCTAAACCCCTTCTCTTCCAGAAACACATATCCAAACCAAAATGCGAAGCGAAACAACAAAACAAAGATCATATATACGTGTGAGGGATCTCAAGAATCAAAACATTCAAAAGAGCACATTACACTGACAATTTCCCATCAAATGGAAGGAGCTAAAAGCATAAAATTGGCCATCAATACCAACTCATCACGCTTCCAGTAAAACATGCCAAGATGGTGGAACTTCACATTAAAAAAAAATGAAGTTTTGCATCTTAGCTTATAGAATGGTCATGCATCGGATCACATTCCTCCAACGCAGAGGTCATCCAACCAAGACTACTAATTTATTGGACAAAATGAAGCCCTCAAACACCTTAAAAGCTTATTCTAGAAAACCAAACAACCTACAACCTGTAAACAGACAGATAAAAGCCGACTTTAAGATCTCTTTCTTGGTATGAATGTGACTAAACTAAGCCCGTGTTTAGATAATGGGTTTAAGGCGGGATTACAGGGGAAGAAAAGGTAAAGCAAAAGAGAAGATGAATAAGTTAAAAACCATTTGCTCGATGAATCTTTGTCCGCAAAATTCATGATCCAATAGTCTGGTAAAAATGCAAATTTAATAGGAAATCATTACTCAGCATAATCATCATATCTGTTAATGCCATAAATTGCAAATGTTTATCGCCAAATCGACGAACTCCATTACGTCGTGTGATGAAAAGACAAAATAAGAGGACGACACTTACAATTGCAACAAGGGACGGCCCTGGGTAAGAACCCTAGAAAGAAAACTACTCAAGGAGCCCTAAAAGAATGGTACTACTGCATCTGCGGTGAATTGATTCACACCTGGTGCGTGGATCGAGCATCCCAATTCTCTATGAAGGAGTGATTATTCACTATGCCCCAAATCATAGCATGTTTAAGTATAAAAATTAAGCTTGAAAAACAGCAAACAGAGAGAGAGGCGACGAGAAGAGAGAGAGAGAGAGAAGGGTAAAGGGTTACCTGCTCGATTTTGGTCTGGTTCTGCTCGCGTAGAAATTGGATATATGGGGCGACGATTAGAAAGAAAACCCCAGAATTTGATCGTTATCACAATTTACTCCCCTTAATTGTGACTTTTTCAATCCTGTTAGGATTTTATCCTTGTCACAAATTACAGACCCTTTAATCACAAATTGGATATACTTTTTCATTTTCTTCTCTTTTCTTTTCTTTTCTTTCTCTGCTGTGCTTCCCAAATGATTTTACAGATAATATAGGAGAGACGGGTGCATTATAAAAAAAAAAAAGTACACTGGTTGGTTGGGTTCCATTTATATTTTAAAATACACTTTCAAAAGTACAAGTGTGTACTTTTGTATATCCTTAACAACAGATCCAATGTTGCACCCGTTAACATTTCTTTTTTATGAAAACATCCCTCAAATGCTAAAAGCTCAGAACTGATTTTTTTTTTTTTCAAACCCATCCACCCTTTTTTTTTCTTTTTTATTTTTCTGTGCGACGCACCCCCAAATGGTATGTGAAATTATCGTTTTACCCCCTTCCCATTAATTCTATTTCAATCCCTACGACAACCACACATCTCAACCCCGATTATAGTATTGAAGACCACAAAAAATATTTGATTATTTCCATGGCAATCCACAATTACATTATAATGCATTACCCGTCAAACAAATATTTTCTATGAACCTGATAAGTCGAATAAGGACTACGTCAATGAAGACACCATATCCTGTGCGTTTTGTGAGGAGGACTGTGGCTATCCAGTCAGACCCGAATTTCGCGGTGACTAATCCGGATATGAATTCGTTATGGGA
Organism: Gaultheria prostrata; assembly: GCA_036023075.1. Taxonomy (NCBI): domain Eukaryota; kingdom Viridiplantae; phylum Streptophyta; class Magnoliopsida; order Ericales; family Ericaceae; genus Gaultheria; species Gaultheria prostrata. Next base: position 176,348 of record JAXBDA010000007.1, on the reverse strand, counting down.
TGCGATTCGAGATCTAATTTTTTTAGACCATCATGGTGGAGGGAGGCCACAAGGTAGTGCAATGCGAAGTCAAGGGGGAGATTAAATAACGTAGCCTCTCTCTTTTTTATGCGCACTTTGGGGTTGTGTTGAAGGTGGATGTTGATGAATGAGGAAAAAAAAATTAACAGGTTCAAAGTAGTAATTTTTTTTAAAAAAAACATTGGTATTGTTGCTTCCCCAAAAAATATCGGTTTCTATTTTTCGTTTGCACTTGGGTCCACGGTTAAGTTCGTAATGGGAAAAAATCGTAAAAAACAAATGTTAATGTTTATTTGTTGTCCATGGTGGATGAAATTAAAAAAAGGGCAAATTGGTAAATAAGGCATTGGGTGGAGATTTTATCAAAACTAGTTTTATCATTTGGGAACATAATGTGATTGTAACGCCCCTAATTTTGGGAACATTATATTTATTACATTAGTGATAAATAAAGTCTTACAACAATATTCCATAAAGGAAAAACATAAACCTTCCTGCTATACATTTATTTACTACAAGGACGACTACGGTTTCTCTATTCCATGCCATGGCCTTCGACCCTGGCGGTGTTCTGTCCAGCTCCATAAGCCTCCAACCTATAGAATTCCTCATGTTCATCTTTATAGCCTAGCATAATACGTCAGAGTCGCGGAGCAACATTGTAGTATTATGCCAAGATCACACAAGTGTAACACCGTGAGCGATGACACTCAGCAAAAACCACTACCCCATATCCTTACACTAACAGTTATAAAAGATTTGAAAGAAATAATAACAACAGTTTAACAGTAAAACATGATATGTTGCACGTGTCAATGTAAAACAGGTGTAACGCACATATAGTTATGTATCTTGTATTATCTTCCATTTTCAGAGTTCTTCTTCAAATATTATTAAATACTATTTGAGCACTATTCCTACCACCAGGTCACAAGCCAGTCACTCCACACACAACCGTGGTTTTGCTGTTTCGGGCTCCCAGGTTACATACACACACACAACCACGGTTTCGCTATTTCGGGCTCCTGGGTTACACACACAACCAAAGTTCCGCTGTTTCGGACTCCCAGGTTTACACACACACAACCACAGTTCCGCCCACACACGCAACCACGGTACCCCTGTTCCGAGCTCTCGGGTTTACACACAACCATGGTTAAGTTGTTCCAAGTTCCTAGGTTTACACACACAACCATGGTTCCGCTATTCCAGGCTCCCAGGTTTACACACACACAACCACGGTTCCGCTGTTCGGGGCTCCCAGATTCACACACAACCATGGTTCCGTTGTTTCGAGCTCCCAGGTTTATACGCACACACAACCACGGTTCCCGAAATAGGTTTACACACACACACAACCACGATTCCGTTGTTCTGAGCTCCAGGGTTCACACACAACCATGGTTCCGCTGTTCCGATTCCCAGGTTTACACGCTCATACATTTTTAATTCCTACACATTCATTTTTCATTCAAATTCTCTTTTTGCATCTCGTCATTTTCAAAAAAAAAAAAAAACTTGCCGTATCGATTCTCGTAAAACGTGCTTCAAATCAATGCACTTTTCTTGTAAAACTGTGTCACATAAAATGATGATTTCTACTATGCAATATTTCAAAACCAGTCTAGGGTTTTCATGAAAATAGTACTTCCACTACTACGTAGTCACATTGATGCATATAAGTTCAAAATCTCATTTTTCTAGATTACTCCGTAACAATGAGCTTATAGAAAAGACTAGTCAACGCATTTTGTCCCAAAAGCCAATCGGGCATTATAATGACGTCAAATTTATAAGTTGAATTTTAAATGGTCATTATAACGACTAGGTGTCATTGAAAAAGTGATTTTTAGAGCTATCGACTATTTTTTTCCGAAAACCAACTTAATAATATCTAGTAACCTTTAAGTTGAAAATCGAGCATTACAACGACGTAAAAATTATACTTCGGATTTAGGATCGAAGCAATCTACCTTAATTCCAATGATTAGTCGGAAGACGCGAAAGCTAGGTTGATTTTCCTTGGACGGCGTAACGGCAAAGCTTCCGTGTCACGATTAGAAATCATGACCGGCCAGTGACTCTTAATCACCCCAGGCCTCTATAAAAAAACCACATTCTTTGAACTTTTAAAAGTAGTCGAATTCAGGAAATTAAAAAAAAAGGCGAATCATTAAGTTTAACAAAATACATTCAGAGCCGATCTAATGTGCAAACAAAAATACGGGTTTGCCCATCTACATTATATTACAATCCTGTGGCCCACAACAATTGGCACCACCAATTCAAATAGAATTACAATTTGGGAGCATCACAATTTCATTGCCAAATATATCTGATTCATATAAAATAACAGCAATAGCAACCATCAACCATTAACGACACGGCATCCATAGGGCCTTCTTTTACCTCCTGTTTGCTGGAATGGTTTCATAAAAATAAAACCATTCCAGTGAGCGTTACGATATACAGAGGTTACAAGTTTACCATGGGATTAATCATTTAAAAGGAATTATAACACATCAGTTTCCAAATAGGTTCACTGTAAATAATGACATCAGTTTCCAAATAGGCTCACTGTCAACCTTTAAATAATTTTATCAGTTTCCAAATAGGCTCACTGTCAACCTTTGCATCATCAAACCACGATTGCGTATCGAACATCTCTTTGAATGGACACCGATATGTTGGGAGCTACCCAATAATCACAGAGGAAATGATATCAAGTCCTTAGGGCACCCGGTCATACCCTACCCCTTATTCTCCCTATATTCACCCACCAATACGTTCCTCGTCAGGAATAACTCACGTTCAGATGTCCCGATACTAATCAATCCCTTTCCATTTTCAATTAATCCCATGTTTATAAACATCAATTGTCCAATTATGCTTGATCCAACATTTAATCTACAAATCCATTTCCATATATATACCCGAAAATAGGGGACAAGCAATTCATATACATATATCATATCTAAAATTGCATGTAACCAAAGTATATTCGTAACTCACCTTTTGTAGCGTGAACCAAGCTTAACCGTTTATATGAAATTACTGGCCAACACTCAAATCGAGAGATGAGGAAGAGATAGATTTTCCGATTATAGGAGTTCGTCGGAGGTAACATTCACCGGAAAGGATCGATGATGGCCGAAAGTGGAGGTGTAAGTGGCAGGTATTGAGGTGGAAAAAGAGAGTAAAATGAGGCAACTTAAGAAATATATTTTCCTTTGGAAAGTGAAGAGGGTACTGATCGAATGTGTAAGATGAAAATTGAGAATTGGTATTTTAAAAGGAAAGTGGGAGACCAAGATCCAACATCCATTTAATACGGATAACTCAATCCCAAATCATACACATATATATAAACTATTGAATTCTTATCCTATATGAATATTCAGTCGACAAATATTAAAGCGGAAGGTTGGAGATATCGGCCAAGGAAAAAAGAAAATATCCCACCAACAGTGTGTAACCGGACCCTGACCGGTTGCACTGTCCAAAATTCGATCTCAAAAAGATCCCAAAATTTACCAATAGACTAGGAAAAATATTCTACTTATAAGCACAACAACGAAATTCCGAGTAATGAAACATAAAATTCTATTGATGAAAAACGGGTCATCACATTCCGTAAACTCGAACAGTAAACTACCAACCTTCCTACTACTTTTTTGATTGGAGGGCGGTCTTTGGTGGTGGAGAGAGGCGGCTTAAGGTTGAATGTGGAAGAACTATGTTGAGTTTTTAAGAGAAAACTTCAAGAATTGGTGAGAGCTTCTCTCTCTAGAAAACTACCAAGAACTACGAAGGTTAAGAATGAGAAGGTTTTGGTGTGAAGAAACAAGTGAGGCATGACCTCTATTTATAGGCAATGGGGTGCCCTCCCTCCCATGATCTCCACATTAATGAGCCAAGATTTTATGGGATTTGGAGAGTAAAATCCATAAGTGCATGATGAGATTTTGCTAGCCAAAGTACCTAGTAAATCCTACGTTTGTACTTGTAAAATCTAAGGTTTTAATGGGAAAATCTAGTATACTAGTTAGGGTACATGGGATTTTGCATGACCAACTTTGTTTTAGGGCAGTTCAAAAAAAAACTTTGTTTTAGGGAGTTTTAGGTACTAGTTAATATATGTATAAACACAAACAAATAGACATGTGTCTAATTAGCTAGGAAAATCTAAGGAAATATGTAGGTCTATTCTCTAAATCTTGGCATTAATGAGAGAATATTGGTTTGAACTTAGAAATCTAGGAATTTATGAGAGAATCCTAGAGAAAATCTATGGGATTCTTTGTGTACAACTATATGTGTATCCATGTAGATATAGGGTAGTATAATGTACTAGTTCTTGGAGAACAAGCTAAAAGGAAGCTTCCTCCCTCCTTCCTCTCAATCTTTCCATTAATGGAGAAAATCCTAGAGAATCTAGGGCAATAACTAGGGTTAGGATTAGACTAGATTTATGGGATTCTTGTGTACAAAATTCATGCACATACATGCAAATGTAGGGTACTTTGCTTGGTGAACAAGTTGGCTAAGGAATTGACCCCATATGCAAGCACATGGCTAATAACTCCTAGGAAAATCTAAGAGGAATCCTAGAGCTTTAATAAGGGTATCCTAGAAAATCATGGGATTCTAGGATGCACATGGAGAATATATAGGGTTCTTTGTGTTAGGAAAGTAGATATACTAGTACACGTACTTATACACATATAGAAAGCTATATAATTAGTACATAATAAGAGACAGATAAAAATAAAAGAAATTGAATTTATAAAAAAAATTATTTACCAAAAATCAGAGTTGTTACAGTGACTTTATCGCCCCTCCATAAAACTCAACTAAAGTGGGAATACTCATTTTATCATTTGGAAAACTCATCAATTGATATAAAATGGCGACCAACGTAGCAACCCTGGGCATGACCACATGGGGTTTCAAGTTTCCATCCGCAGTGAATAGGGTCGGCCCAAGGATAAGCCCAACAAGCTCTCAGCGAATTTTTTCTTTTAGCATGTATGTATTATAAATTAGTTATTTTGATAGTGGAGCACTTGCATTAGTGGTTTGTGTCAACGCAAAACCCTTAAGTCCCAAGTTCAAATAAGGCTTTTTGGCAAAGTATTTTTTTTCTTATTTTTCGGTTTGGATAATTGTAGATAACATACAACTATTGCACCTCCTGTTATAATAAGTACACTTTAGTGAGAGTAGGTGCCAAGGTTCAAATTTTTTGCACACCATAAATGTTTTAGTAATAATTTTTTTCTTTTATTTACTATCTTTTATTACATTTTTCTTTCAACTTTTAATATCAACTTCACAAACAAAACACTTTTGACTGTAACATAACAAAATAATTGCTACCTCTTTATATTTAATTCATTCTTTAATGGTATTAAAAAATAGAAATTTATTTTAGTTAAATTACGAAGATAAAATATCATGTTTAATCTCTTTTATGTTATAGTAGCCCACCTATATTGATATTTTTTTTTGAAAAAAAACAAGGGCTCCATTTTTAAATTTGCTTTAGGCCTCAAGAATATTGGGCCCGCCCTGTAAGCAGGTAATCAAGCCTGTTGTTGGGCTAGGGCAACCCAAGCATCAGGGCTGGCCATGGCTGTGGAATGTTTAATTTGAGCCATATATACTGCCTAGAAGGGCGAGCCTATCACATAACCCCACCAAAGTGCTAAAGCAGACCAATGGTCCTCCACACAACATCTGGTTCACTAGACTACAACCCGTAAATGGGATCCAAACCCATGACCGTGTTGGGGGCTAGGGGTGAGCATGGACCGGATTAGTCCGGTTTTATAATAAACCAAGAATTAAACCACTATCTACGGATTACGAATTTGAAGAACCAAATCAACCTATAAAATTCATAGAACCAAACCATTAAAATGCCATTCGATTTCGATTTTGAACCACGGTTCTCTTGAAATTGAGATATCATCTTCATAAACAATTTAAAGACTTAAAAATTACATAGATAAGTTAACCATAATTGTATTAAAACAAGTTCGGTTAAAATCACCAAAACTCACTAACATCAACCAACTTAAAAAGTGTAGAATATTAGTAATCAGTGAAAGAAATATGGTCATGTAATAAAATACTAAATTCGAAAATTAGTTAACGAGCAAAAAGATTAGGAAATTAATTGACTAGGTCCAAGCCATGCATGTTTAGTGGATTAAAATCATACCATATATAGAAATTTAAGAGTTTAATATTGGAAGTGAATGAATAGGGTGGTGGAATGAAGCATTAGATTAGGAAATTAATACAGTAATTGACTAGTGAACAAAAGTACATCCTGGATATCTAAACAAATCCACATATAATATATATATAGGAAGATGATCTTATAAAGGCTCCCTTACATAGCTTATGTAAGGGATTTTTCGTTCGAGATTGAATTTCGACGATTCGAGATGATCCGAACCGTTAGATGTGTTTAAAACATGTTTTTAAGGCCCATAGTGAGGATTTGTAAAAAAAAATACCCAGAAGGGCTTGATCCGAGCATTTTGTGATAAAAAAAAACGTATATGTACGTTTTTTTTTATCGAAAAATGCTCGGATCAAGCCCTTCCGGGGTATTTTTTTTATGAATCCTCGTGTTGGACCTTAAAAACACATTCTAAACGCATCTAACGGTTCGGATTGTCGAAATTCAATCTCGAACGAAAAATCCTTTACATAAGCTATGTAAGGGAGCCCTTATAAGATCCTCTTCCTATATATATGTATCACGGTTTCTAATTTTTTAACCACATTATAAGAAAACCGAATCAAACCCTTCGTTTTAGATTGGTTTGGACCGGATTCACGTTTTGATGGTTATTTTGCTCACCACCTATTGGGAGGAGGGGGGGACTTTCACCCTCACACCTTAGCCATCTAGGCTAACACGATTAAGTGCTGGAAGTGCACCGAGAAATTTCAAGCAATGTGGCACTTGCGGGCCCGATGGGATATGATGGGGTGCACAACAATCGACAACAGTGTGCAGAATTATTTTTGCAGTATACGGATTATTATAGTATGAGAAGTACGTTGCCAAACCACATGTTGAATTTATATTTTTTAATACTTAAAAGACGAATTGTGTAGCGTGCCTTATGCTCACGGTGGCGATGCCCATATTTTTCTAAGTCAATGGTAATTTTTTGGTGTTTTTCCAAGATTGAAACAAAAATAATTTTCTAAGATATTCGTTAAAACCCTAACCACTCTTTTTTTTTTCCCACTACCATTGCTGCTTCCAAGCCTTTTCTTTTTACCTACATCCCCATCCTCTTACGTCATTCCCCATTTGGCAAGTGCTTGTGCATTTAACATTATCGGTCACTTTTATGGATTTTATCAAATGCTTTATACCGTTACTATTTTATTAAAATGCAACTCAATGTAGGTCTGTTTCCTATTTGCTAAAATGGGAAATCCCATAAATTCAATTAGGTTGATTTTAGCAAATGGAAACTACCTCAAAATCAAAAAAATTAGCAAATGGTTTACTCATTTGCTAAAAATCAAATGGGTTGATTTTAACAAATGGAAACAACCTCAAAATCAAAGATTTTAGCAAATGGTTTCCTCATTTGCTAAAATCATGGGATTTTCCATTTTAACAAATGGAACATAAAGCCGTACACCAATAGATTAAGAAGAATAAAGCTGACCGTTGGATTTAAATTTTTGCCAACTCATCTATTAGGCCATTGTGGAGCTTTAGGATTGATAACTTTAACTATGCACTAAATAGATGACGTGGCAAGTTTTGGTTATTCAAATTTGATCATAACATTGGTGAATAAATAATAAATAAATCTTAATATGCCATAATTTCGGCTTAGGCTAGCTAGTCTGCAGCTGGGATCCTGTAGTGCGGAGCCGCAATACAATCCTGTAGTACGGCACCCGAACCGTTGATTGGGGTAATCAATGACTCGGATTTCATATCGACAATGGACAGCTCAGATCGTGCAAGTGCCGATCGACAGCTCGGATCTATCTATCTATCATCTTCTATCAATATACTATAGTAGTGTAGTTGGCCCCCCCAAAACTCTCCAAACCCCAAATCCTAATTTCCTACAATTTTCAATTACTTTTTCCTCCAAAAATACCACATACCCTAAAAACACTCCTTCTGAACCCCTTCCCCTTTACACCTACGTTTTTTTTTTTTTGAAAATGTCAAATATATTAAAGACTAAGACATATCCTTAACCAAAACGGAATGAAGACCGAGCGGAATACAACCCGAGGGGAAAGCAACTTTCTTGTTCCTACAATTAGAGGCTATCCAATGTGCCGCTTTGTTACTATCTCTTCTACACCATTTAAAAGACCAATTCTTATCCCGAGCCCAAGACCTAATGTCTTCCACAATTGCTGCTACACCCCAAGGACAGTCCAGTTTTGCATTACTCACGAAATTGATCAGACTTTGGTTATCAGATTCAAAGATTACTTCATTAAGATCTCCATCTTTGGCCATTGCACAAGCAATACGGAGAGCCCATGCCTCCATAGCGAGAGCCGACGCAACCTTCACACTTCCACAATGCCACCATTGAGCTGATCCACCACAATCTCTAGCAATAACGCCAAAGGCAGCCAAGCTGCGGGAGGATATGAACACTCCATCCGTATTAATTTTGATAAAAGAAGAGGGTGGAGGAACCCACTTCATCACGCCAGCAAGCCTTGGAGGGACGCTGCTTGCAAGGAGATAGTCCTTGCTTGCACGAAGACCTTGGTCGATAACATCTTTCGGGTTGAGGGGTCGACTGTTGAAAACAAAGTTGTTACGAGCTTTCCAAATCGCCCAGCACAATTGGAAAATTTCGCCCACTACTTCTCGACTGGTTTCCTTTGCAAGATTGCCACAAATTATATCTTCCACCCATTTATCAACTGCCACCACTTTTGGATGAAAAACCCAAAATGCTTTATCACTTCCAAACCAAACAGCCCTAGTCCAAGGGCAGTGAAATAAGAGGTGCTCCATTGACTCGCTAAAGGATTCACAGATAGGACAGAGGGAACTGGAGCCACATTTCCTTTTTACCAAATTAGCCCGACAAGCGGTCCAGTTTCGAATGACTTTCCACATGAACATACGAACTTTAGGCATGGTAGGGATACTCCAGAACTTTTTCCACATACAACTTGATGGGGCGTATGAGCAAGAAGGTTTTACAGGTTTTAATCTCGACATAAATGTTACCTGGTGCATATAACCCGACTTGACTGTGTATCTACCAGAGTTGGTACCTTTCCAAATCAGCTTGTCCGTATGGCCCGATAGACTGATAGGAATTTTCCTCACTGCTTGAATTTGATCTTCCGGTAGACAATGCTTTAACTTCTCTTTATTCCAGCTCCTTGTGGTATGATCAATGAAGTTTGAAACGGTCAATGAATCACACTGGGTGTTAGGGAGCGCTGAAAGTTTTCCACCAGGGATTTCGGGAACCCACTTGTCTGCCCAGAAACGAATGATCTCGCCATTACCCACATTCCATTGGGTACCTACTTGAATCAATTTCCTTCCTTCCAACAGGCTTGCCCATAGCCATGAAGGCTTAGATCCTCGAACAGCTTCCATCCATGATTTGTTTGGAAAATATAAACCTTTACACCTACGTACAACCCCCCATAATTCACTCTTTTGGTACCTATTCTCTCCCCTTTACCCACACCCACGTCCATCATCTCTAATTGCCACATTCATTTTAAACTCCCACTGCCCAACAAACCCCCACTCTTTCCAAAAAAAAATTCTTCATCTCTTTCCACAAAAGTTCACTCGCCTTTTGATTTCTTCTCCGCATCAGCATGAATTAATGCTCTACCTTGGGTTGGTTTTCCTATGAATTGATGTTGCATTTTGCGTTATAAAAGGTGTTTTACTTCTTCTTTTTTTGTTCGATAAATAGGTGCGTTTTACTTTTCCACCATGCTTCATCTTCATCTCCATGTAAGCCATACTTTAATGTATAAAGTCTGTTAACTGCCAATCTACTAATCTTTCTCCCTGATAGAAATTTGTTAAAAGCAAAAAAGTTTCTTCGTCAGCGTACTCCGCCGAACTCCGTAACTTTGGGTAAATGGTAACCACTCTGTTTCGAACAAAAGCGTACCAGTGCGAATCTATATTCTGTTTTCTCCCTATTTGCTCAAGAGGATTTTCGGATGCTGATGGAAAAAAAATAATATTCCCTCCGTCCCATTTTCATAGTCCCACTTGGGGATTCCAACTTTTTACGGGAACACAATGATTACATCAAAAATTGTTCAATTTTCCACTTATGCCCTCTCAAAAAGGTGATTTGACTGATGAAGTAGTAGTACTTTAATTCTAACAAAATGGTAATAATGTAACTTTATTAACTTTCTATTGCTTATTTTGGAAAGTGGACTAACATTTTGGGACGTCCCAAAAAGAAATACTGGACTATGAAAATGGGACGGAGGGAGTACATTTCGGATGCTAACGAAAAAAAATACAGCCATATTTTGTCCTTCGAAATTCTGTCCACACAATTCCGCATACCGGTTCTAATTTACATATTCTGTTCTGTCCCTATTTTTATCAGATGTCCTCGAAAGGACATTTTCTCCCTATTTGTATAAGGGGATTTTCGGATGCTCTCGGAAAAACAAAATTACAACCATATTTTGTCCTTGGAAATTATGGCCAAAATTCCTCAAGTGCTCTCTTGCGATGGTTCTACTTGGCTTTGAAATTGCTTATACTGGTGCTGACCGAAAGCTACCGACTTATTTTTTGATCGCATGGGCAAGTTGAAATTTGACGAAAATAATTTGTCCAAAATGAAGGTGGCTTCCTATTTTCAAAATGAAAAAAAAAAAAAAGAGCAATGCTTAACTGTATTTACCAACACTGAGAATAATATAATTTTTTTTTTATCCACAAGAACAATATAATGCTCAATCGATTTTTTTTCCTTCAGGAGTTCTTATTTTTAAAAGGAAATGCATTTAATTTCAATTCTCAATATCATGATTTAATATTAGAATTTAAGATTGTATTTTTATCTTAAAACATTGAACACTTTTATAATGGCTTTTCAAGAAGAACTAATATTGTGAATATCAAGGACAGAGTGCACGATGTCGCATTTCATACAACTATTATATCTGTTAGAGACTTAGAGCTAACACAATTGATTTACAATATGTGATAGAAGAATTCTTAGGTATTAGATCGTGAAAAAAACCCTAGCTTGCCTAGGTATATTGATTTGCTATGTTTTAATCTTTTGTAAAAATCAGCGCACTAATAAAAATCAATTATCAAACAACGGAAAACAAACAATCGAAGAACACGAAGATATACGTGGAAAACCCTAAATGGGTAAAAAACCACGGGAAGGAATCAAAACACTATACTCAATGTGTAGTTACAAGCAATCTAACCTACGATTAGAATCCTCACAATCGAGCCTAAGATCTACTTGCCGAATCCACGTTCACCACACCCAGTGCTTTGACTGCCGCTGCCTTGAATCCACAAGCCTTCCGTTTGCCTCCCGGAATCCACCGAAGGACTTTTCTCAAACTTGTTATTGATGATGAATTAACTCTTGAAACCTCTTGGAGATGTTTTTACCGCTCAGTGATACATATAGTGTATCTATACTCCAAGATGCAAAACAAAGAAACCCTTTGAAGATGATCTTGATCTCACGGCATTCGATAGCCTTCACGAATCTTCAAAGCACATGAACCCTAGCATCCAAAAGTGTTTTTTCAGAGAGAGAAAGTATAGGGGTCGAAATATGGCTGCTGTGGTTAATGATAAAAACCCTAACGCTCAGATTTTATAGTTGCTGAATCGGGCCTTTTTGCCAGTCGTTTTGCTCGAGCCAAATATCCAGCAAAACTAAACAGTTTGTTTTGCTACCAGAACGCCTTGAAATGCTCGAGCCAAATTTGGAGCATTATACTTTTTCTTCAAAATGATCACTCCGACTTGACTAAACACTACCGCACTCAAAAATAAGAAATTACATATTTGGACGATTCCTTTCCACACCTAAACAGACACTCTAAAAAGAAATATCGAAAATTACAGTGCCATTAAAATAGGATACATGACAAAGTATATGTTTTGGGCATGGACTTGTCAAACCAAAGGAAGCTTGGCCTATTGGACTTACAGATCGTGGAAAACCGGTAGTGACGGTGGTGTTAGTATGGTAATATATGATTTGAATATGTGCAACTTGTCACGATGCACTACATAAATACTAGCGTTGTGCCCGTTCAATGCACAGGGAACAAACAAAAAAATCAACGTGAACCACAGGCATTGACATAGACTATAGTGTGCTTAGAGTTATGTTCAAGTTCTACTGATCTCTGTTGCTGTTGAGTGTTGATGTTTATTACCACTTTTGAAGATGGTGATGTAGGTTTACTGGTGTGTTTTTTTTTTGTCATTCGTCAATCCTATGGGAGGGGGAATGAATCTCGATCCCGTGATGCAATGTGGGGCATCCAAGAGTTCTACTGCTCGATCCCTTGATGACAGGGTTCATGTGTACAGACGGAGGACAAACCGTAACAAACCAACCAGCTGGAATGGTATAGCCTGCATTAATTCTCGAGGTTTTGTATTAAGGTATGCCAAAAAAGGATTTTTATTGTATGAAAAAAAAAATGTCAAATTGCCATCACTAGCACTTGACCGCTCCTAATATTTGTAACTTGAAACTTGATTTCTTCAACTGTTTTTCTGAAGATTTCCGGAGCTATGTTTGCCATCCTTATTTGCTGCTGCCGCCTTTGGAGTATTAGACAAATACTTGGAGGCTTAGTTCGGTTAATTTGGGCCTAAATGGTTTGGCTTTGTTCTACTTCTTAGCACCTTTTGGTTTAAGTTAGCTTCTTTGTACCTTTTTTCCTTCTCACGCTTTCCATTTAGCACTCCCACCTATTACCTATTATGCCATGTACACACATTGTGCGTGCAAGTTAATCTCACCTGTGCTATGCACGGGTTCAACGCTATAGCATGTACACTCTTGTGTTTAATGTGTACATGCTATCATTATCTTATTCTAGATATATTATGCGCATGTGGTTTTGATCCACAAGCTACCTATTATGCAATATACATATATTGGGCGCGCTTCTTAATCTTGCATGTGCATAGCACGGGTCCAACGCTAGTGCTGTATTATACTTCCTCCGTCCCTTTTTAAATGACCCATTTGGAAAACGTGTAATTTTGTAGACGTTAAAAAATATAATTCCATAGCATATTTTTAAAATATTTTGCACCATATTAAAGTGCTCAATGAGCACTTTAATTTGGTATAACTCAAATTAAAAAATTACATAGATGAATATATTTTTTTAGGGTTTGAAATAACACGTATAATGGACATTTAAAAAGGGAGTAACTTGTAGTGCGACACCACACTGCACTATGCCAAATTCCCTGCAAATGATAAATGTATAACAATCAGCTCCAACGTGGCTCAAGTGCTCAACACACTCACATGGGGTGTGGTGTTCAATATGTATGGGCTCCACACCCCATGCAAATGTGTTAAAAGCCATATATCGGAGATTTTTGCCCTAGATGTATGATTGTTAGCCAAAATGCAATTCGTAGCATTTTGCAGGAGAATTGTTTTGTGAACTGTTTCTCCCTCCTCTCTCTCTCGATCGATGGAGTTCCTAGACGAAGAAACCAGGCCCAGATTCCTCTTCCAATCTCGCTCCACCCCACCTTCCCATCCCCAACCCCCAACCCCATCCCTCCACAAACCCTCTCTCCTCATCTCCCTCTCTCTCTCCACCCTCCTCTTCTCGCTCTCTCTCCTCTTCCCCCAACCCGATCCCCTCCAATCCATCCTCTTCTGGTTCGCTCTCTCTCTCCTCCTCGGCCCCTTCGCCCCCTCCTCCCTCACCGCCGGCGACATCCGCGTCGGCCAAGGCAAACTCCTCGAACCCCCTCCCCCACCCACCTCTCTAGATCTCGACGGTCCAATCAAGAAAACCCCCAATCGCCGCTCCAGACCTCGTAAACCGGACGAATTAGGGTTCAACCCGGGTCCAGAAACCGTTGCGTACGTGAAAAATGGAGAGGATTTGCGAGAATCGTCTCAATTGGAGGGCGATGGATCGGTGGTCGAGGGGGGAGGAGAGAGAGAGTGGGAGGAGGGGGATTATGAGATGTTGAAGAAGTTGTTGGTGAAGCATCCGGTGGGGAAGCCGAAGCGGTGGGAGGCGGTGGCGGAGGGGTTCAAGGGGCGGCACGGGGTGGAGAGCGTGATCAAGGCGGCGAAGTCGATGGGAGAGAGGAAAATGAATGACTCTGATTCGTTTGCGCGGTTTTTGAAGGATCGGAAGCCCGTGGATAAGAGGGTGGAGGAGGAGAGTGGTGAAGCTGGGGTGGTGGAGAGTGGTGAAGTGACGAGAGAGAGTGTGAGTTGGAGTGGTGGGGATGACGTGGCGTTGTTGAATGCGTTGAAGGCGTTTCCGAAGGATGTGCCGATGAGGTGGGAGAAGATTGCTGCGGCTGTGCCGGGGAAGTCGAAGGCAGGGTGTATGAAGAGGGTTGCTGAATTGAAAAAGGGGTTTAGGAGCTCAAAGGCTTCTGCTGAGGCTTGATCATAGTGTTTCGCTTTCTGAGTGGGGCATTGAAGAGGTAATTGATGTATCGTTGCATTTTGACAGATACTTTCCCAAAATTTTGTTCAGTGCCTGTTTGTTTGATAATGGAGTTTAGTCCATCCATAGAATTACCATTTGTCCGAAATTTGGATGTATACTGTAAACTTAGAGAAAATTTATACTTTTCTTTACGATTTGTATGGAATATGGATGGAGTTATATCAATGTATCTTCCCGTTGACGCCAAACTAATTTTTGCACCTTCCCCACCTTGTACATACTCATGTCTTAGCTTGGATGGATAACAAATGGCAGTCTCCTTGAGAGAGGAGAAATTTAATGCTGATAGAAGGAAAAGGAAGGTGGTGTAAGATTTTTTAATCCTTAGGAAAATTGCGTCTTGATTTCCCTTTGATCGCTTGAGTTGTCTTCTGATGAACTGGAAGATTTTACAAACTAGTAATTTTTTCTATGTTTCATGGCGAAGGACTAATAGTTTAACCTAGTGGCGAGTTAATGCTTTACTGATAGGGTGGAAAAAACTATTTGTGCTTTAAGGCTTCTGCTGCCGATTGATCAGGAGCTTCGCAATGCGGTTGTTGATTATTCTTAGCGGGCATTGAGGTGGTAATAGACTTATCATTACCCGATAGGCGATAACTAATTCTTTCTGAAAATTTTGTTGTTTCGATCACTGCTCCCTCCGGGTTTGGTAATGGATTTGAGGCCATCATCTATAGGTTCTCTTGAAAAGTTGTGTGAATGGAACTATAAAGTTGTATATATCTGTCAAAGTCTTTGCTCTTACCTCCCCTTGTTTTACCTTGACTGGATATTTTGCCCGAATGGCGAACATGCAAGCTGATATTTAATGTGCTACTTTAAAGTCAAAACAGAAATTGTTAGTTGCCTTTCTTTGTAGCATCAACATGCAAGGAACTGAGGAAGGGAGTAATCCCAACAAGTGCAGTTTGTTAGTGCCATAAATTATTATCAAACAAGTGAGTGAAACACTTGTGAGTTGGTGAGATGCAAATTCATTACATTTGCGAGTCTTGATATTTAATTCGGAAGCATCACAGGGCTAGAAACACCTGGAAGGGTGCAACCTATATAAACATGAAGTCTATTAAAGAGAGTTAGAGCTGTGCTCTTACCAAGGTGGAAATTGCCAGTGAAATCTCGAGGAGTGTTAAGAATCACCAAGCTTTCTTGAGATCCAATATTCTTGGTTAAGTTTGGATGAGGATACGAAAGGAAAAAGATGGGGGTTTGTGAACTACGTACATTATTTCTATTCATACCTTTTCAGGTTTTCCCATACCTTTCATATTTGTCCTCACAAATCCCTGATCCAAACACAGCTTTAGTTTTTAGCATCAAATGACTTTCAAAGCGATCCACATTAGAGAATGCATTCCACCCATGTCCTGTATCATCCCTGACGAGAGTCTTTTGGAAATTTCTGTTATGTCAAACTTATATGATTGCCTGCTTGTTTGATTTAAGGGCTTTGAGTCCATCTATAGAATTCTCTTGACAACTTGCGTGGATGGAAACTATATACAGCTCCGTCTGTTTCGATGTAGATAGTTTACTATGATTTATGGCAAATGTTTAATAACAGAATATTTTACATTCTTTTATGCTTTGGTGTTGGAAAGATCTAATTTACCATCAAATGCCACTTGACAAAACTGTAAGCTATGCTTGTCCCCTTCTTTGATCCTTTCCCCTCTTTCTCCCTCTCTCTCAAACGTGTAATCTGGATTGTGGATTATGGGTTTAATCTCGATTGTTTAGTGGACGTGGCTGCTGAGAAGCTGTTTGTCAATGGACAACTTTCTGTTCCACGATATGAAGTAGGAAGAGAGAGAGAGAGCCATGAGTAAGCTGTAATGGAGATCTAGAGTAATGCAAAAGAGTGAGGGACACTCACGAAAACGGCTTTCAGGAATTGCTGCAAAATGTTTTACTTGTACAGTGTTTTTCCCAGATTATGTGCAGCCAAACCTGAAAGTGAATGATCCAAAAAAAAAAAAAACCTGAAAGTATTTTTGGGGAAAATATTTTCAGTCAAAATAAACAGAGACGTATTGTATTCAGGTGTAAAAAAGAAAATATTAGTAGTGTTCTTTCCTCTCAGTTTTAGGTTTGCTGTCTTTTTCGTCTGGTGTATACAGGTAGAGCATCCATATCAGGGTAGCTAAAACCCACTTTTAGGCAAACCAGCGAGGAAACCCCTCAAAACACACCAGAAATCAGCCTCGCTATCTGGACGCCATGGTTTGCCGCTGCTACAGCACCTCGGTACTCCATGCGAGGTACTGTTCACCGGTAAGGATTATTTTAATCGTTTCCCTGCTGCAATTTTTTTGGCGCGAGCTCATTCATCTCTCGCGCCTTTTTCTTCGCACCAGATGATTTAGCTTTTAGGGCTTGGTTGTTCGATGCTGTCTTGACCTTTCCAACGCCAATCTTCCAGGTATATTCTCCTTCTTCAATTTCATCAATCCCAATCTGTGCCCTAACTCTCTATTTTTCTCCATATTGATATGGGCCCTAATTAATTTGTGTTAAAGAATCAAGGTTTTGGTTTGTTTTTTTGCTGCAATGAAATCAATAAGTGGGTTTGTTCTAGATGGTCTATATTGTTCTGCAATGATCTGTCCCGGAGGAAATCAGTAACTGGTTTTTGGCATAAATATATGCTCTGTTTTTTGTATGGAGTTGTATGGGCATACAGTTTTATATATATATGTTTGGAGGTTTTGTCCTTGTTCAAAAAGGCACTTTGCTTTGTTTAAATATAAAAACCTTTCGTTCTAGAATCTCTTATGGTTCATCTGATACCATTTAGGGGTATTTAAGTGTAATTGATCCCATAGCAACTTAGTTTAATGTGAAGAATTCAAGTTTCATGGCATTTGATAATGTGTGAATTTGCCTTTTTAAAAAGAGCACTTTGCACTCTGCCTTTTTTTGTATAGGATTATGTTCTATAACCTTTGTTTAATGTCATTCCTTCATATATATGTTCTACATTCTCCACTACCTTTGTTTGCAATTTGAAAGTCCATGTATCAAGTACCATCGTGCTTCTAAAAACAGGTTCAACAGATGGATTCCCATGGAGACATTTTCTTTAATAGTCTTTTACAAGGGAGGTCCAACCTTGACAAGCAATTTATGGAGTCTCAGTATATGACCCAAGCAAGTGAAATGGCCAGTCAAGAGTCTCCATTCTCTCCTGCGATTGAAACTGTTACAAAGAAATCACGTGGTGTCAACTTTACCATTGAAGAAGATAATATGCTTGTGTCGGCGTGGCTCAATACTAGCTTGGATCCAATACGCGGAAATGACCAAAAAGGTAAGACCTTTTGGAAAAGAGTTTGGGAGTGTTTCCACGAGAACAAAAAGTTTATTAGTGATCGCAATGAAAATTCTTTGATGAATCGGTGGTCGACCATTCAACTTGGCACTAACAAGTTTTGCGGCTATTTTGCCCAAATCGAATCAAGGAATCAAAGTGGTATGACTGAGCAAGATAAAGTACTAGTTACTTTTTCAGTTGTAGATTTATCATTTTTATGGCTCTCTCTTGAATGCTTATTGTAGTGTTGATTCACTTTATATTGTCGAGGCAAAACAAATGTACCAGAAGTTTCATGGGACATCATTTCCCTTTGAACATTGTTGGAATGTGTTGAGAAATCAACCAAAATGGTTTGAGGAACTTCAGAAAAAAAAACCAAAGAGGTGTAGAAATGCCACATCTTCACCTCCACTAGAGACAATCAATTTAGCTGATGACGATGTCACCCACGACGCCCCCGATGGCTTAGAGAGACCGATAGGTATGAAGGCTGCAAAGGAACACTCTAAGAAAATGAAGAGCACAGATTGTGCAAGTTCTCCCATTGCAAAAATATTGACTGATATGCATGAAGAAAAAAAGAAAGATATGAAGAAGAAGATTGAAATGCTTGAGAAATCATACCGTATTCAAGAAGAAAGAACACAAATGGAAAAGCAAAAAGAGGAGGAGAGAATTATGCTAATGGATACAACGGGGATGGCTCCATTGCAACAAGAATATTATTTTCAACGTCAAAGGGAAATTGTTGAGAGTCGGAGGATGAGAAATACGTTGGAGTAATTTGGAATTGCTCACTTTTGGGAATCGCTCACTGCTGGACTTGCTCACTTGATGGAATGGCTCACTTTTGGAATTGGTTGAAATCCTTGACTTGTTTTTGTGGTTCCTACAGATATCAAAGGGGATGGCTCGATTGAATTATGACTTGTTTTTGTATGAATGATATAATTCTGTGGTTTAGTTGTACTTTTTATGCTTTCAGTGAGCAAACAATGGGTTTTGTATCTGGAAAATTGAGATGTTGTTATGCTATTTTATAATTCTCAAGGTGTTTGCAACTACATGGGGCTCATACTATTGGTTCAGTGAGCAAACTATTGTTTCTGGAAATGTTGCATCTGCTGTAATGCATCGGCTCATAATACAATGTTACTGAAATTGGAAACTGGTTAAGGTGTTGTGTTTTTGTGAGACGATTAATCTTGTTAATAAGCCCTCGGATACAGATTGACATTAATAAAACACATTACATTGACAACGTACAACCACTAATAAAATTTAAAGTCACAATAAAACCTTAAAGCCCCATTAAAAACTTAAAATGACCACAATGAACATGAAACACTAAAATTTGGAATTGTGATGCCCTACGACTGGCTATATAGTTCCCACAGGTGCTCGATGAGGTCCAATTGCAGTTGAGAATGAGTTCCCCTATCTCTGATGCGACGATGGCGTTGAAGAAATTCCTTAAGCTCGATTTTGTTCTCGTGTGACGGTTGTGCAAAAGGGACTTGATCACTTTGCTCATAATCCAATGGTAGATTTTCATCTCGTTCATCCTCAACAATCATATTATGAAGTATAATACAAGCCTTCATTATATAATTGAGAGTCTCAAGATCCCAAGGCCGTGCAGGACCACGCAAAATTGCAAAACGAGCTTGAAGCACCCCAAATGCACGCTCTACGTCCTTCCTACATGATTCTTGAGCCATCGCAAAATATTTTTCCTTTCGCGTTTGAGGACGTGGAAATGTTTTCACAAATGTTGCCCATTGTGGATATATACCATCAGCAAGATAATATCCCATTGAGTAATTATTACCATTAACAGTATAGTTGACTGGAGGAGCACGCCCTTGAGCAAGTTCGCTAAACACGGAAGACCTTTCTAATACATTGATATCATTATGAGAACCAGGCAATCCAAAAAATGCATGCCATATCCAAAGATCTTGTGAAGCTATTGCCTCTAAAATAAGGGTTGGTTCATGAGCGTGACCAGTATACATACCTTTCCATGCCGTCGGACAGTTCTTCCATGTCCAGTGCATGCAATCAATGCTCCTCAACATTCCAGGGAAGCCACGACTTTCACCGATTGCTAACAGTCTAGCAATGTCATTGTTATTTGGTGACCTCAAGTACTCGTCAGAAAAAATCTCAACCACTGCTTTGACAAATTTTCTCAGGCTTTGCATTGCAGTGCTTTCTACAATTCTTAAGTATTCATCTATAAAATCAGACGCTATTCCATAAGCAAGTATTCTCATTGCTGCAGTCATCTTCTGAAGGGAAGACAAACCAAGCACTCCGGCATTATTCCTCTTCTGGACAAAATAAGGATCGTGAGCTTCCACCTCCGAGTGAATACGAAGAAAAAGAGAACGTTTCATTCGAAATCTCCTCCGGAATACACTAAGAGGAAATACTGGTTGATCAGCAAAATAGTCGAGAAAGAGCCTTTGTTGTCCGGCCAAATGATCGCGTTGAATAACAGTGCGGCGCTTAGATCTCAAGCGTGGTCTTGAAGAACTCTCAGCTTCCAATCGTTCTGCTTCCATAGCAGCTGTTGCAATGAACTCCAAGTCATCATCGGAATCAGAGTTATAGAGAATCATATTGTCCAGAGACTCAAGATCCATATTTGAAAATGAAAGATAGAAGGAATGAAAATGTAGGTGTAGATGAAAGTTGAATGACAAATGGTCTAATTTATAGTTAAGAGAATATGACCATTGGAATATAGCCGTTAAGAATATAGCCGTTGGAATATAGCCGTTGAAAATATAGCCGTTGGAATATAGCGGTTGGAAATATAGCCGTTGGAATATAGCCGTTGGGAATATAGCCGTTTGTAAAGTCTTAAATTTTTTTTGTTTGCTTGAAAGTAGTAAAATATAAGGATAAAAAAAATTAGAAAGATATTTAAATAGAAAAGTAGAAGTAGAGAAAAACAATAGTTTAATCCAGTGAAGTTAGAATAGAGAGCCTGATTCTGTGAGTTTTTTAAAAAGTGGCTAGCTAAAGTAGAAAAGGTGTTTTTGAGGTTAAATTTGGTCCAAAATTTATTGAGGCTGATAAGGATGCTCTAATCTGGGTAAAAACAAAAAATATTTATACTAATCTTGTAATCCTAACAAAACCAAAAGAGAATCCGAAACTATTCTCCCCGGAAAGACCGAACGACGCCGTTCATTGAGCCCTGATAGCCGCTCGGTAGCGCTACAGGTAATTAGGTGTAGCGCTACCGCTTCCTTATCGTGCGGCGTTGACTGCTGCTCCTCGCGTTGACTACTGACCATATGTCCCTAGGTAGCGCTACACTAGCGCTCCCCAACTCTCTGTTCATTTTCGGGACCTTTTTGCGCCCCATTCGAGCGCTCCAAAGAATTGGGGTAGCGTTCCCGATGGGTTTCGGACTTTTCCACGCCAGATCCACTCCAGCACTTAGTCTCCACAGCCTTTCTCCTCATTGATACTCGTGCATGGACTTTCAACACGTCTGATTAGCGCCAACATCCTCAAATTCCTGCAATTTAAGCACAAACACAAAACCCCACCACGTGCACGAATTAAATGGAAAATGAGGATTAACCCCACGTCTAACGTGCTCATTCTTCCCTACTTAGGCGCTTAAATTCATGAATTTCACGCGCCTATCATTGAGCACTTGAGCGTGAATGATCCCATTCAAAAAGTTGTTGTTGGCTGCTTAATTGGTTTGCTATTAATAGTCTGTGAGCTAAGATGGCTTGGTTGTTTTAGGATAAGAACCAATCATTATATGATGATGGTTGCCATCGTCCAGTATTGAGCTAGCCAGCTGGTATATTCGCTGTAGAGAACCAAGGAATTGTGTTGTAAATAACTATGTTCTTGTTTTTTTTTTTTTTTTTTTTTTGGGTAAAGTAAAGATTTTATATACAACAAAAACCAAACAAAATCAAAAGGGCATACCCCAGTGAAAATTTACAAGCAAAACCCAGAAAGCTTGAGGACTAGACAACACATGAGAAGCCTAAAAGGCATAAACCAGAACCTCCTATACAATCAATTCCGAGCAATCTAAGGTAAAAAAATACACTCTGAAATCTACCACAATGAACACAAAGCCAGATGCACGACAGATTTTGGAACCCCTCTCCAAGAGCTCAAACAAGCTCTAATGTCAGTCAACACTTTCGCCTCCAACAAATGCACATCCAAACTACAGTGTTGAAAAACTCTCCTATTCCTTTCTCCCCAAACATGATAGATTGCTGCTGCCAAGGCAATTTTGGAAACCAAACATGGAAACTTAGATCCAAAAACATGTTGAACCATCCAGTGCACAATCAAAGAAAGGGTAACAACAGGGCAACCAACTTGACGTCTACCTTGCATAGCTTGCCATAATTGATTAGAATAGGGACATTCAAAGAACAAGTGATCATGGGATTCCATAGCAGCTGTACAGAGGACACACTGAGCATCCGTCACAACCCCCCACTGCTGTAATCTATCCTTTGTAGCTAGTCGTCCCAATACAGCAAGCCACTGTATGAAAGACCACCTAGGCACAGCATGCTTGAACCACACAACTTGGCACCAAGGGACAAGAGGTTTAGAGACTCTAAAGGCCTGCCATGCAGATCTTATGGAGAACTGCCCATTAGATTCCAGATTCCACCTCACTATGTTCTTGTTGTTGGTGGAGAGTTGTAGTTGTGTGGGTTGGTTGAGGGTGCCTTATGGTAAAGTGTCAAAGGCTGAGTTTGATTCTAGCGTTGGACCACTAGAGGTAGGTTGAAAGCATAGACTTTCAGATATGAGAATTTATTAGAGACCAAAGTGGAGGGGAGCGACCATGAATAGAGGATCTGGCCTGGGTGGAATCTCACCTGTCGTGCCGAGGTCACATGCCACAGTCAATACATTAGGGACTGGTCGCTACCTCGACCCCAATGAGTGGAAATATGGGAAGGCAGGATGCCAAGAAACATCTCGAAGAACGCGTGTCCAACTTGATGTCCTCAAACATAACTCAGACATTAGGCACCATGCTCGACACAGTTGTATTCTTGGATTCAGTGTCTGATTCCCCACCAAGTTCTTTTTTAGCAGCAGTTAAATTGATGGTGTGGGTATGATCAACTCCTTGAACTGCTAGAAATGCTCCATGGTTTTGGTAGGAACCGAAAAATGGGCAATTGACTCGGGTATGAAACAGTTCCTCTTCCGAATTTGTTTTTCTATTTTGTTTCAATCGATCCCTTTTCTCGTTTGAGCTTCTATCATTTGATTTCTGTTCCTCGTGTGTAATGGAAATTAGTTCAGCACTCCATTTAGATTTTCGTCTGTTTGTCTTCCCTAAGTAAATTCTTGATCTAAACAGTGCATCATGAATAGAACTGTGACATTGAAGTTGTATAGCTGCCTTTTAATGGACTCGATTGCCTTTTGCCCTGACAGCTTCATCTGCTAGATGACAAGCTCTGTTATATTCTATTACGCTTTCGAGTCGCTGGACAAATGTAGCTAGGCTTAGAGCAAGTGGAGGAGAAGGGGACCCTGCTGTGCCACCTATACAGTCTCGTCCAGCTCAGAAACATGATCTGAACGTCACTTTGCAGAGATTGATGATTTTGGCATTCTAGACAAAAATCAAGTTGATCGGATATCGTTAGCCGAGTAAACAAACCAAAATGTTCTGATATGTATTTTTTGTATCCTGTTTGCTGTTCATTTTCTGCATAAACTCTGATTTGTTTACCGAGTTACAGATGTCCAATCGACTCATTTTTTTCACAAGCCTGTTAAATGTGTCGTGCTCTACACAATGAATGATTCGGATAAATATTTTTGAGCTCGGGACGAGACCTGTATGGGCGGCAAAGCAGCCTGCTGTCCCCATCCTGTCTCCGCAAGTGGAAGGGCAAGCTTTTCGAAGCCTGCTTTTGGAAAGTCATAAAATCTTCTTTTTGGTTTTTGCTTTTTTCTTTAAAGCAATTAAATCATGCAAAGTTGGGAGATTTCTCTTGCATTATTAAATACTTTTTACACTCGTGCTTGGCCAAAGTTGTGCCATCATTTTTTAAAAATATTTTTTATAAAAAAAATCCACTGGTAAGATAATAAAATCTTTTTCCCTTGTCAATTTAAGATGATTATAGAAGTGGTGGACGCAAGATTGCGAATTTTACATTATTTTCGGGCAATCAATCTTTAGTAATTTTACAAAAAAAGTCAAAAATATAATATAGATATGAAGGCAATTGGGCGGAGTGCGGGCCAAACACCCTCCTCGCACCCCCTCTGTCCGCTCCTGCTGATAGAAGTCTCTTGCTAAAGTTAAAGGCAAAATATTAGAATAGAGTGTCAATCGTTCAAATTTAACTTCTTTTCTTAGCAATCGTTTAAATTTACTAACATAATAGTACCGGCATTGAAAACAAGGTTCAACAAACAGCTCCAATAAAATTTCAAACAAAGGGAAAAACATTACAAGACTTTTTGGTACTCTATGACATCCCAACATTCCCTCTAAGTTCACGAGAAAACCTATTTCTTGATGAGCCGTGAAAAAGTAGTTTGCATCGGAGAACTCTAGCCCATGGATTTCGAGATCCAACGGCTCAGATTAATGCATTCTCTCTTTCCTCATTAAAACATGTTGGATTCATGATAAAAAAAAATAAAAAATCTCACATTAATGTGAGCCGTTGGATCTCGGAATCCATGGCCCAGATTTGTTTGGTACAAATTACCTTTTTACGGCTCACGCGTGAAAAAGTTTTTCTCCTAATAAGTTCACTCTTGGTTTATGAAAGAAGCCAAACATTTTACCATGTAAACAGCCTTCTCACAACTCGGATCCATGATGTGAAAAACATGATCCACCCCTTCTATCTCCAAAATCTTTGCCTTCCCATTCCACCCACTCTTCACCAATGCTTCATAGTACAATCTCCCTCTATCTCTCAATATATCCTTCTCAGCAACACAAACAATAACCCGGTCGCATGCCAAACCTGAAAGACTCGGGGCTCCATCCGCAAACGGGTTAATAAGAGGGTCATCGTTTCCCTTATCCGACGGGCAAACAAACCCCCACCACCCGTCCACCATCGATTTCCTCACCGGGTCCTTTTTCTCCTCCCCGATCGGCTCTTTGCCCCAAAAGTACGGGTGGATCATGATAATCCCACGGAGCATGAAATCGCCAATCGGGTTTGACCCGACCCGGAGTGCCAAGTTCTGGGCTATATTCGCCCCGGCACTATCCCCGGCCAAAAACACTCTCGAAAAGTCGATTTTACCCCTGAGCCAATCCTCACTACCTCCGCCAGACACATGTGAAGCCACCCATTTAAGAGCTGCCCATGAGTCCTCATAGGCCGCAGGAAGCGGGTGTTCAGGGGCTTTTCGGTAATTTACCGACGCGAGGATTATGTTGGCTTTGGCGACTAGTACGTTGAGTGAGTGGTGGTACTTTGGATCAGCAGTTGATGATATGAAAAAAGCTCCACCGTGAAAGTAAATTACAAGGGGTAGTTTTTGATCATTGGGTGAGAGGTTAGGGTGGTAGAGCCTGGCGGAGACACCGGTATCGGGCGTGATCACGGTGTCTTTCGACACGACCCCGGTGAGAGGATCAAAGGTTGCTGGGGCAATTTCGTAGCCAAAGAGTCTTTCTACGGTTCCGTCTTTGTATACTCTAAGGTAAGGTGGAATATCATGGGATGCTTCTCGTTTGCTTGAATCCATGTCTGAAGAGAGAGGGGGAGGTGAGAGAGAGGGATTTTGCTTAGGAAAAGTCACATTCTTTATATGGGGATATGAAATGGTGCCATCACTGTCGTGGCATCTTTTGTGCAATAGATCTTGGTTACTTGTTGTAGGTAAAGCATACTAAAATTGGAGTATTTTTCTTGGTGGTCCTATATGCATGCGTGTATTAGTAGGCAAGTCATAATTTATTTATTAATACCCGACCGTCAATCAGAGTGTTCGGACCAGTTTAAGCGCACTTCAATTATTATTTTTTTTCCGGTCCGTTGAAAGGCAAGTTTTACGCGCACCTTAACTAATCTCTTTCCCAGTCAGGTTAAAGACAGGTCATCAATGCCAGATCAGAGGATTCACAAGAAGTTAATAATTTCAAGCATCGATATCTGGTCAATATTAAAATTGGAGTACTTTTCTTGGTGGCCCTATATGCATGCTTGTATCAGTAGGCAAGTCATTATTTATTTATTTATTTCCGACGGTCAGAGTGTTCGGATCAGTTTGTGGGTATTTTGTTTAATTTTTTTTTTCCTTTTCAGTCTGGTCAAAGGAAAGTTTTATGTGCATCTAGACTAATCTCATTTCCGATCCAGTCAAAAGTAGGTCATCAATACCGAACTAGAGGATTAACAAAAAATTAGTAATAATCTCAAACATTGATATCTGATCTGGTATGTGGACTGTGGGGAACTCTTCGGGCTGGGAGTATTTTTCTTGGCGGCCCTTATGCATGCTTGAATTATTAGGAAAGTCATTAATTAAAGTTTGAAAAGCCAGCACTTTTTTTTTTTGATGACGGAAGAACAATTTTACCGCCAAACCCTTTGGACTAGACTGCGCAATCCAAACCTCCGGGGAACTAGAGCTAGCGTAGCAACACATCACCACGGCCCCCCACTTAAATCAGAATACTCACCCGGTGAGGAATCGAACCCCAGACCTTAAGAATTACCCCAAAACTTGACATTCGCCCTAACCACCGGGGCAACCCCGGATGTGTAAAGCCAGCACTTGTCAACAAACTTACTTTAACGTGTGGAAAATTATTTCAAAATTTCAACACTTGTTATTATGGCATACACTGACACATTCTGACACATTCTCCCTAGGGATTTCTATTCGAGTAATCCTACGGGTACGGACCAAAACCATACCGACGGCGTACCGACGGCACCGGCGACGGCCGTATGGGTCCCTAACGGCCAATCCGATCCGTTCATCGTGCTCAGAATCAAAATCCGAGTGGGTCTACGCGGGAATCGAGGCCATCGGAAGGCTGTAAGAGCTCGATCCAAAATCACCTCATTTCGAGCAAAATCAGTGATTTTGGATCGAGCTCTTACAGCCTTCCGATGGCCTCGATTCCCGCCTAGACCCACTCGGATTTTGATTCCGAGCACGATGAACGGATCGGATTGGCCGTTAGGGACCCACACGGCCGTCGCCAGTGCCGTCGGTACGCCGTCGATACGGTTTGGTCGGTCCCTATAGCAGGGTTCTTTCTATTCTACAATATTCATCTTACCCTTCATCTTAGGAAAATACTAACGTGTACCTATTAAGATTGAAAAAATGTATTGAAATGTGTGAAAAATGTATTGGAATATGTAAAAGTGTATTGAAAAGTGTAAAAAGTGTATTGGAATGTGTGTTGTTTAGTTTTTTTGTGTGCTTAGTGTGTGCCTATTAAACACACGTTAGCAATACCCTTCATCTTATTACTCATTAGAAACAACCGGAAGCATAGGATACATAAAAAGGTTTTCCTAAAAAAGTTTAAGAAAGAAAAATTAATGGTTCAAATTCATAATTATGTGAATTTGACTAGTTGATTTCTTTTTTCTGGGCCTTTCCCGGAAAAAAAAAATTGTATCCTAATATTTTTTAACAATAATTAGGGACAAGGTCGAGGAATGGCATAGCACAACTCAAACTTGTGACCTCTGGAGCCCAAATCTGGTGAGAGTTACTCACGGATCGCTAAGCTATAACCTCACGAGCACACCACCTGCTTGGCGGGTAGCAGTAGTAGCGGGCAAGTGCTTAGTAGGCCTATAGCCCAATGAATTGGGCGGGTGAAAGGGATTCAAAATACTTATTCTAAAAATTTTCTATTAATATTAACAATGTCATCCAAAAACAGCAACGTATGGAATTTTTGTATTTTGAAATTGATGCATAATAACCTCATTATGAACGGTATCAAGTACATCGCTCTCACTAGTAGCAACCACACAATCATTCATCCACTGATCTCTCATTTGTTTGCACAAATTGCTCTTTGTGTACTTTATTGCTGAAAAACTTCTTTAACGGTTACTAGCGACAGGAAGAGTCAACATTATTGTCACAAGTAAGTACATCAATCTGTATACAATGGCGGAGCTAGGAATCGAATTTGTCCTGGGCTAATCCATATAATTGGATATTTACATGGGCTAACCATATAAATCTTTTATTGAACAAAAATTTTACATGTAAATTTTTAACCTTTTTTTTGTGACTTACCTGGGCTATAGCCCACCCCAAGATGGCTATAGCTCCGCCCTTGTTTGTATATAACATGCATATTTGTCTATACCAACTTTGCAGAAAGATCACCAATACTTGTGAGCTTTGAAAATTTTCCATCGGGTCTCATATCTATGACGAAATTTTGAAGTTGAATGTCCAATATCATTAGTCCACTTCAAAAAAGTCATATGGTAAAGTTCCACAAGTCGAGTCAACTTTTTTCTATCAAAAGCCACAAAAGAAATTCTAGCATTCAAGCAAAATCCATACAAAGTAATTACAACTTCAAATTCGCCTATGTGAAGCATTGCTTAGGTCATGAAGTTGTATATCTAAGATTGTATAGAATAGATGAATGCGGAAATGATGAAAAATCATAATTTGTAGGGTTTTGCGTTGTGGCTGATCACTAGATACAAACATTTCACTCATGTTAGGGTGAGGAATATTATGTTTGTTGCAAAACGAAACACTTCTGTCAATAAGGAATACCACCCATCATCTCTCATCATTTGCAACCGTTGCTTAGACATTTCAACAAGTCTCATAGCATTTACACTTATGTCTTCTTTTGTAATGCTATTGACAACTCATTTGTATGCACATATAATACTATTGATTTAGAATCTAACTACTTAGAATAAATATAAAGA
Organism: Gaultheria prostrata; assembly: GCA_036023075.1. Classification (NCBI taxonomy): domain Eukaryota; kingdom Viridiplantae; phylum Streptophyta; class Magnoliopsida; order Ericales; family Ericaceae; genus Gaultheria; species Gaultheria prostrata. The sequence goes on along the minus strand of JAXBDA010000007.1, from coordinate 147,320 downwards.
GATTAAGAGAGAGTTGGTGGTTATCTCTCACTTTTTAGGGCAAAACTTGATGGATGTGTGGAGACAAAGAAACATGCACCAAAAAATTCAATCTATATATATCCACATTCTTGAAGATTAGAACTCAAAAGCCTAAACGATCGAAAGAACAATTAATTAAACTAATCAAGGGTGGTTTGTAGCCTAGTGGTTATCTCCTGATTCTCCCACAAATGCGACCAGGGTTCGAGCCTCGGTAGAAGCATTTGGGGTTTATAAGGGCTATGGATATCTTATAGACTCTCTCTGAACTAACTTACTAACTCCCCCGCTATCTCTCCACAGATGTATATCGAATGACAAACTACATGTGAGTAAACCAAATACCTTACATGTGAAGGGAGCACCGACTAATCTCTTAACAGACTCAAAGTCATTGTTTTATACCTTACATTATTTAGCAAAGCCCTCTCGAAAAGTACTTGGTTGTTTTGAAAAGCAACCAAGTACTTGGTTGTTTAAGATCAAAATGAAAGCAACACATAACAAAACCAATGAAAGCAACGCATAACAAAACCAAATCTCGTGTAGGTCACAAAATGTCATAAGATTCAAACTGGAGTCGTGTCTCGTGGAGAAAGATCCAAGTGTTTGATTCTTGTCTCCCCACCATCACATGGTGTGCATGCCCCAAGCTTCTCCTACATCACATCCTACATCAGATTTTCATATCATGGTGGAATCTACGAAAATTTATATCTAATTTAAAATTGATTAACAATGAGTAAAGAAGTTCATCATGTTACTCTATTCGTCTTAAATTGTTGATCAGGTTCAGATTTCGATATAATTTTTAAAATATTTATGACTTTTAATTTATAATATTTTTAAAGATTTTAAAACTTTGTATAGTATAACTAATTGAAATTCATCAAATAACATACATATTACATATAAAATACGTTATAGATTGAAAATTTTAAATAATTTAAAAATTGTATCGACATCCGAACAAGACCAATAATTTACAAAAATGATACAAGTACAGCAACAAGCTTTAACAAAGTTCTCTAACGGCCCAAAACGACGTGGTTTTGAGTCTGATGGCCAAAACAAAACAAAAAAAAAAAACTCAAAAGTCATATCGGGGGTTCCCTCCCCTCCCCCTCCCCCATTTTAGAGCATGTGCAGCACCACATAGCCATTTTTTCTACTCAATAGTGCCTAATTTCATTTTAACTTGACAATTTCTTTTCAAACTCCACCAGATTCTCTACTTTACCTATAATCTCTTAAAATATTATTTTTTCCCTTTCTCTGCCTTTCTTCTTCCCCCTTCCAAATCTCTCAAATATATACACATATATTATGTATATGTCGATTGAAAAAAAAAAATACAGTAAACCAGTCGCAATTGATCTGAACAAAACCCACGAAGGGTTGAAGGAGGAAAAAAAACTCACAGTTCCCTTTCTCTTTATTTCAAGCTGCTCCAATCTAAATCAAATACAGTATTACCAAAAACAAAATTACCCAAAGAACAAGAACAAACACACTCGCCGTTGATCGGGAACCAGTTTCTGCCGTCGATCGGGAACAAACCCAGTCGCCGTCGAACGGGAAAAACCCCAGTCGTCGTCGATTAGAATGAAACCCAGTCACTAGGTGAGGAGAGAGAGAGACTTGTGGGAGAAATGATAAAATATGCAGTTGCTCAGGAACAGTGCTTCGGTAGAAGTAGCGTGATACTGTTCATGGAGGAACTTTACCGAGGTCAGTAGAGAAGCTGCTGCACCTCCAATTCTTGGGCTTTCTTCTCCATTTCACTGAAAAAGAGGAGAGTAGCGCATCTGCTGCTCTTGTTCTTATTCGACCAAAGAGAGACAAAGAGAGGGCAAGCAGCTCGCATACCACCACAACCGGCGATCCTACCGGCGACCCAGCTCCTCCGGCCTCCCACTCCACCTCCAGCGACCGCCGCGGCCGCCAAGAAGGCTCTGAAACAGACGACCCTCGCCGGCTTCCAGCGATCTCCATTTCAACGCTCTATTCGAACCAGACCCACCACGAAGGTTGGTTTCTCTCTCTCTCTCTCTCTCTCTCTCTCTCTCTCTCTCTCTCTTACAGTTTGTTTCATTCATCTAAATAACCCCTAATTGGAAACCCTAATTTTTGAAAAACTAGGGTTCATGATTGAAAAACCCCTAATTCGAATAGAACACAACTGGGTTAATTGGACCTCTGTTTTGATTGTTCGCTTACCTTTGCAATAGAACAACTGGGTTGGTAGTGATATTCACAGTTTTGCTTGTTTTGAAAGTGCACATCCGGCAGCTTAGATGTTTCTTAGAAAAGTAGTATTTCTTAGCTGAATACCAAATTGCATTCATTTCAGTCTATCTACTAAATTATCCATGATTTGTTCTTTCGGTGATTAATTCAAGTTTGATGAATTAGAATTTCTGGGGAAAATGAGAAGGAAAAGCATAAGTCTGGTGGGTGAGTGAAAGTATGATAGTGCAATGATGCTTCTCTGAGTGTAGAACCAAAAAAATCAAAGTAAGGGTTCAGCTCTACCATTTGCATTTGCTCAGGTCTCCTTTGCGATAAATTTTTTCATTGTCATTTTTCGTTGTTTAGTTTAACTCTTTTGGTTGACATTCTTCAAGACATTATTGAAAGAAATTTCTTTGAAAAGATTCCATTTTCATGAAATCAGGAGTGTGTGTTTTCAGAAACGATTTTTTGAAGTGTTTTCTAAAAAACTGATTGTAAAGTAGATAATAGATCTTGCGTACACGGCAGGATTTGTGGAGGAAGATTTGAAAGGAAAGGGATTTGTGATGCTAATTTTCCCCACTATTTCCCCTCCGTTTTCTTTTTCCTAAAATCTAAGAGCCAAATGCAAAGTCCTCAGCCTACTTACCAATGCTGTATCTTAATTCCTGCGTGCAGGTTGCGATTTAGTTTCCCTATGTGTTTGCTCAGACACTTATTTACTGCATAATATTCTACTCCATGGCGTCCTTTGAGTGGACTGTCTGGAGATTTTTTTGGTACACATTCTTTATGTATTTCACTGTTCTATATTTCACCTTCTTTGGAATGAAGACTACGGTCTACGGCTATTACAGCCAACCATAACATGGCTGCCATCATTGGTGCTCCATTTTATATGCTCTGGAACCTATTAGAAGTAGAACTCAACTAATTGCATTGGTGGGAAGAAATAAGGAACCATACTACAAATATGTACCAATCAAATGGTGTAGATAACATTAGAAGTAGGACTAGCTATAATGACATAAGGATAAGAACTCAATAGTGCGGGTGGGTGGTGTCTCTCTCTCTCTCTCTCTTGTCGAATGAAATGGGGGAGGGGGAGTGAGCCCCTGATCTGATTTTGAGTTTAGATTTTTATTTTCTTTTTCTTTTTTCAGTAGACCCAAAACAATGTTGTTTTGGGCTGTTTGAAGACTTTGTTGGAGCTTGTTGTTGTACGTGTATCATTTTTTATTTCCAACTTAGGATAGAGAGAGTATTAAATAATATTTCATCCTTAAACAATCTGAGATTGTACTTTCCTTAAAAGACAAAGTGAAACCAAGTGACAGTGTCTCATAAGCACAAGCTGCACAACAATCTCGAACATTCTTCCTCCCATCAATTTATACTGATGCGATTTGGGTCCGTGCACCAAAAAGATTCAGTAAAAGCACCTAGGGTCAAATAATTGGCTTCTGCTCTCAAATCTTTGTCTACTCTCCCATTATCAATTGTCGCTGAATTTTAGGAGTTCATTATTTTAAGATGCTTTTACGTCGGTGTGTTTCATATTATGCGACTTAGTACAACATCCACTACTGAACAAATGAGTCTCATATATAAAGACCATAATCAATTTATGTTTAGAATTCATACTGAGAGAAATAATATCCCTCCCATATTTTATGCTCTTTCTTCCTGTTTAACCCATTGCATATCATTATTTTGTTCTTTCTTTTTGTTAGTTCATACAGAGTTTTTCTCTGACTTTAAATGGGGCATCCAGTATTCTTTTTTGATAATGAAAACACAATATACTCATATTTCAATGATTTCATTAAGTAGTAGACAGAAAAATGCCCTGTAATAGGTTGAAAATTAATTGCTTGAGAAACACCAAACTAAGCTTATTTAAATATCAAATATTGATTATTAATTTACATACTAACATCATTTTCAAAAAAAAGAAAGAAAGAAACTTAAATAATACTCCCTCTGTTCCTAAATAATGGTCCATTACGAAAATACGTGCAATTTTCGGATCAAGAAATAATATGCTTCCAAGCATAATTTAGGAACAAAAAGAAGAAATAAAATACTTCCGAGCATAATTTAGGGATCAATAAATAAAATGCTTCCAAGCATAATTTAGGAACAAAGAGAAGAAATAAAATGCTTCAAAGCATAATTTAGGGACACAGGGAAATCGCACATCTTTTCGTATTGGACTATTATTTAGGAACAGAGGAAGTACTAACGTCTTGCCGTAAAATGAATATACTAAACGACCACATGGTTAGAGCATCTCCTGCATCACTAACCAAAATACCAAATCAAAACCCTAAATTTGCCTAATGAGCTCTTAGCGCAACGGCATGGCCCAATGCCTCTCTTAGTGGTGCCAAGGTTCAAGTCCCCTTAGAGCAGTTTGGTGTTATTAGTTTTGTTTAGGTTAAGTTAGAATAAATTTCCTTTTTTGTCCCAAAAAAAAAAACACCAAATTCTACTTTGGTCGTCAACGCTCCAACATCAAAATTGAAGCTGAAAAAGATGACAACCCATATGAAATAATGGAAAATCAAGTGAAATAATGAAAACCCATATGATTTTGGGAATGAAATCACACATTTCCCACTTGAAGACAGAAGCAGCACCGGGGAAAAGTTTAGAAAAAGACGGCAGAACATCATTGGCAGCGAGATCTCGAGCGGTGAAGTCCAGAACTTGGGGGTTTTAATTTGGTGGGACTCTTCCTCACCCAAAGCTTTCTTCTTCGTTGTTGTCTGTAACTGGGTCTGCAACTGAGGTTTGTCTGCCATTTCTTCCGATTTCTGTGTTTGTGTAACTTGCTAGGGCTGGCGAGTTTCTGTAGCTGCCTAGAAAATGCCGAGTCTTGTATTGAGTCTGCTGGGTGATGCAACTGAAAGTACTTCTCCTCCTTTTGTATCTCTCTCACCCACACTCTAGAATCCCACACGAAAATATATTGTTCCAATTTGAAATTCAACCATCAAAATTCACTCGTGGATTCAATTCATACCTAAGATGCAACAAATATTACTGTTAATGGAACTAGTAAAGGATTTTACATGTACACGTATATCCGAATAGTTTCTTTATTGTATCTTATGCTCAAGGTTCAGTTTTCTTTAACATTACAGCTGTATATTTCTAGTAGTGTGAATTTGAAGTGTGTATTATTTAATAGGTTCTAATATAGTGCAATCAAAGTGTTTTCTTTTGCCTGTCTTACCATACTCGTGAACAATGTTTTCTTTTGCCCGTCTTACCGTACTCGTGAACATTTTTTTTACATTAAAACTTAGAAGCTTGACAAAATGTGAAACTTTTTAGAAAATAAATGACAAGTGGGGAACTAGGCCTTTCATTAACAGAATTCAAAATTCATAACAAAAACAGCCGGGTTAAAATTAGGAGGGAATGAAAATCGATGGCTTTTGATAACTCTGACTCATGGTTTTAAATACCGGCCGTTACGTAACGGTTTTTGGCCTCTCCGATACCGTTACACCCCGGTATACCTGTGAGAGGGAAAAATCGCATGCGTATCGGCCGGTTCCCGTTACGTATCGGTCCGTATCCGATTCACGGATCGGTTCACGACCGTTACGGCCGATACTCGACCGTTACGGGTTATTTAAGCAATTTAAAATTTTTTTTTATCAAAAAATGGTTTAAAATTGTGCTCATTAGTGAGATGCTCCGGACCATGAATGAAGGAAGCATGGTAATGAGCACATAAATTAATTTGGGTCTCTAGGCCTGCCCTCCCTGATGCCTGTCGACTTTGATTTGAGGGTATGGTTCTGCAGCAAAATGTCCCTGTAGCTCCTCGGTTCTTGGAGGTTTAGGGGGGCCACTGTTTGAGTGGTACTTTGAGAGCAGCCACTTTGTGCATATTGCCAAAGGTTAGGTCTGTCTCCAATCATCTCCCGCCCATACCCCCAATTAGGCCTGGACTGGATTTAATCCGATCCGATCCGGAAAAATCCAAATCTGAATCCGATAACTCCAATCCGATAATCCGAATCCGGTAATTCTAATCAGATTCGGATTGGATTCGGATTTTATCCGATAAGAATCCGATCCGAAATCAATTTTTAAATTTTTTTATTTTCTTAACCCACCCGTGTCTCCCCAATCCGATAATGTTTTTTTTTTGGAAAAACATTATTGCCCCTCGGTAGGGATGGCAATTTCCACATATCCAGTGGATACCCGCCCCGCCTATATGGAGGCAGGAGTAACCCGGAATTTTTCCCCAATAGGAGCGGGTATGGTATGATATGAAGAAAACCCGCTTAGGTATGGAGCGGGTATGATTTTGTAATCCCCACCCCCGAATTCCCATACCCGCCCCTTACCCTCCCCGTACCCAATTATACATACTAATACTACATATACTATATTATATATGTACTTATAAATAAGAACATACGCATAAATTTTGAGTATAGTTAGAGCATCTCCAACCCACTCATCAAATACCAAAATTTTAAATTTTTTGATGAGTAATGTTGAAAAACATTGCTTCAACCCACACATCAAAAGTGAACACCAAAATTGGTGCCCTTCCTCCCTCATCAAATATAATGAGTCATTAAATTATTTACTATAATTAAAAAAAAATCTTTTACGTTATTATGCATTTCCCGTTGGCATATTTCCCGTTGGCATCTTGCTATTGAAACAACCACCATATTTAAAATTTGAACTCAACATCCCTATTTGAAGATTGAACTCATCCATTGTATTTAAAGTTTGAATTCTCCTATTGATAAGCCTATATTTTTTATATAAATATTCATTGTTTCATTGTTTTTGAGATCTCAGGAGTTAGAATAGGAAATGGATAAGTAATGTGTAACAATAAATATCTCTTTATGATATTTTGATAATTTATAATAATCACTTGAAATTTAAATGGATAAGTATTTGTAGAGTGGGTTGGAATCACAATTTTGAAAACATCAAAAATAAGGCATCAAATTGCCACAAAGGTCATCAAAAGTAAAATTTGATGAAAAAAATAGGTGACTGGCTTGGAGTTGCTCTTATAGTATATGTAAACAAGTATCTCTTTAATTAACAAATCTTATCGATTACTATCTATCGTAATAGACTACTTAATATTCAAGGAAGATCAATTGAGATTATATTTCTAAATATAAATATCAATTTATTTTCAATCTTGAATTGTTTATTTTTTTGTTTGGATATGGGTATATTCGGGGAAACCCGTTCCCCATCGGGAGGTGGGTTTGGTTCTTTATCTAATATCCCCAATGAGGATGGAGGCGGGGATGACGAAAGACCCTCAAATCGGGGATTGGATATGGAATAGGGTCCCCGATCCATACCCTACCCGTTGCCATCCCTACCCCTCGGTGGGGGTTGCCCAAGCTTAGGAACTTGTGGGGCTTACCAGGAATCGGCCCTCAGATTGTATTTATTGATGAAAAGCGTGCCATGAAAATTCAAAGGAAACCAAAACTGTTGGCTCCCAAACTCACATTTCTTTCCAAATATGGTTAGCCTTCAACTGAAAAGGGTGATTTTTTGACTAATTTTTTCTTAATTTTCAAATATATAGGTCTCAATTGACAACGGTTGGGTTCGGCTCAGCTGCTCAGGTATTAGCAAAACCAAAACCAAAACTGAAAAAAAAGAGTAAACAAACAACAAAGTTTGTTCCGTAATAAGTTATTAAACCACCCCACCTACGCTTGCATTTTTTTAAAGATTTTTGTGGTATTATAGAGTAAATCCATTGAATCCTACCACAAAATTCACTTCAATGTCATCAACCGAATTGAAAATCATCAATAATCTCCCTTGAATCAAGTCCACTATTCGCAAGATGTCGGTACTCAATAGATCATTTCGACACTTATGAAATTGGCCCGTACTTCGCAGATTCCTTCGGTTTCATTATTTGGAAAGCATTAAGTTGCATTTTTCAAATGAGGGTTTAGAATTAGATAGGCCCGTGAGAAAAGATAACAAAGGAATCCTTACAACTCAACACTTTTGACCAAATAGCAGCAGAAAGGAGCAATGAGACATTGCCTTGTGAAAATACTATAGGGAAAAAAAAAAACCCGGATTGAATTCGGATTTTCGGATTGGATATCCTGTTTTTCGGATTCGGATCGGATTTGAGCTACTTCAGATTCGGATCGGATTCGGATTATACCGGATTCATATCCAATCCGGTCCATTGACAGGCCTACCCCCAATGATTGGGGACTAGATGGGTTCTGTTATTGTTGTTGTTGTTGTTGTTGTTGTAAAAAATGGTTTAAAAAATTCACGACCGCTACACCCGATTCCCGTTACGTAACGTTCGATACTACCGAAACCGTTACCGTTACGTGTCGCAAAACCGGTATTTAAAACCTTGCTCTGACTTCCACTTGACAGGAAATTTGTGGCTTGCAATAGATTTATTTTCGTTTTATTGGAAGCAGCAAGCTGAAAGTGGTCTTCGTACTCTGCAACATTATGAGAACTGATAACTACCCGACGGATAGAGATTAAGACCAATCTAATTGAACATTTTCTTGTACTAATACTATCCAGACCCATTTATTCAATGGTCCTTGACATCCATGCATAGACTCTATGGACCTTGGAGGAAACAACAACAATATCGACGCAAGACACTGACATAGCATAAGTCTTTTGTTTCCTTTTTGCTAAACTTTTCGGTAAGCAATGCACTTATAGGATGTTAAGACAATGCAGGTTAATTTTATCCCAAATACTCAAAAATAAAATAAAATGGAGAAGTGGGTAGGAGGAAAAGAAATCAGAAACAAAGGCAACGTAAGTAAGTTCAGTGATTCTAGTGATATAAACATGGATGATTGATAGCCTTTGATGTATTTCAGATAGAAGAACAAGTCCACAGACTATTTGAACTCCTATTGAATCTATATACGTCAAATATGCATGGGGATAGAGGTCTTGGGAAAAATAGCATACCTACAGCTACCTTACAGATTCTCAGGCGGAAATGCAACATTACTAAATGAATAAATAAGAATCTTTTTGACATAATTTAGTGTTCTAGTTGAGCAGAAAACGTTACAACCTTCAGCTTGCGCTGATTTGCGAAAGCTGCTTCTTCTTCGCTTGCAAAAATGCAGGGGTCTTTCAACTTTAAAACACTTGCCTGATTAAAGTTCTGTTCTACAATTGGACTGTATGATCAATATCCTGTCCTTAATCTAATATCCCTTGGAAATTTCCCTTGGTGGAGCAAACTTTTTGTTAGACGAGTTGATTTTAGTATCGCTTTGCTGGGCCTTGAAGGCTATCTTTTGATTACATGTATATTTTTACTTTGGGCATGTAATAATAAACTTTAGATTCTACTATTAAATATTTTGTTATACCCTTTTGGCCAATGGAAAGAAATTGTCTTATGTTTTTGTAGTTGAAGTTGGTAAGGACTTAAGTTGTGATGCCTTGGTGGCTAAATGAAAACTTTGAAGGATTTTGGAAGTGGATCACTTATTATTTATTGCTATAATGCTATTCTTTTAATTTTGGTTGGACTTATAGATCAATGCATGATGGAAAAACAGGGATTCGTTTTGTTGAACAAATTTTTTTTTTTTTTATTCTTAAAAATCATGTCGCCGAATTTTGCAAAAATTGGGTCATGACATGTTTAGTAACAACATTTGCTCTATTTCCCCTTTTCCTCAAACTAGGTGGAATTGCAATATGGAGACCAATGACGTTGACGATGAGGAGTTTGGATTTTCAAGAAACTATTTTCTTGCAAAAGAGTTGGGAAGTTCTGGAAAGAAATCAATTCACAAGCTCTCTGACATTGATCTTGTTGACGAACAGGTGGTCTTTTCTCGTCTCGATTATCAATTCAAACACACCCACACACACACACACACGCGCGCGCATGTATACCTACTTTGAACATGTGCTTATATGTACATTGATATTGCAGGAGCTAAGAGAGGCCATAGCCAATATCGAGCCTAAACATGAAAGTGAAATTGCATCTTTGATGAACAGTTACAAAAGTTTGTACTCAAAGTGGGCTTTTGAGCTAAGGTGTGTATTGACGGTGTTGTTCACTTGTTCCATTTTTTCCCTTCATGATAGAAGTTGTAGTAGTGGTAGTAGTATTAGTAATATCATTATATCACTATGACTTATTATTGATTAATATTAGTAGATCTATCAGGTAAATGTTAGATGCTGGTGGTGTTAAAGATTTGTACTTCTAAATGGACCAGGTGTGGTTTTAGCCTGTTAATGTATGGTTTTGGATCTAAGAAGGCCTTGATTGAAGATTTTGCTTCAACAGTGTTATCCGAGTATGGTGTTCTCGTAATCAATGGCTATCTTCAGTCAATCAATCTTAAACAGGTACGTGGAATAATGTTTTCACAAAAGGAAAATATCGTCTTCCCATGCTTTAAGCCAAAAGATAGCGATGTTAGCAGTTGGTGAGCGATAGGATATGACCCAAGGGCATTGGACATTTGGTCTGTACGGCCTTGCATAGCATGCATAATGTGAAGGTTGAATTTCCCCACTGCAATAAGCATCTTGATTTGGAAAATGAATGTTGAAACTTATAGGTGTTGATGGCCTTGGCTGAACTTCTATGGGATCAGCTAAAAACCCAGAGAAAAACTCCTTCAGGAAACTCCTCTAAAGTTCAACAACCATTCAATTCCCGATCCATTGACGATCTACTTGCTTTTCTGGATGGTCCACAAGTGGAGGGAGATGAATGTTTTGTTTGTGTCATCATTCACAACATTGATGGGCCTGGATTGCGAGACTCAGAGACACAACAATATCTAGCAAGAATGGCTGCCTGTTCTCATATATGTGTTGTTGCTTCTATCGATCATGTTAATGCACCTCTTCGTGAGTATTATTTTTTTATGCTTCATTGTTGCTGAACTCCTACTTACAACTTTAGTAAACCGTTTCTTATCTTTATGGTGCATTTTTTATTTCCTGTGCTAGTATGGGATAAGAAGATGGTTCACACGCAATTCAACTGGTGTTGGTATCATGTCCCCACATTTGCTCCATACAAAGTTGAAGCAATCTTCTATCCATTGATTCTTGCCCATGGTGGCACCACCCAAACTATCAAGACAGCTTCAATAGTTTTACAGAGTTTGACTCCTAACGCCCAAAACGTGTTCAAAGTTCTTGCGGAACATCAACTGGCTCACCCGGATGAAAAAGGCAAGAAGCTGCTTCCTGTTTTTGGTTTTTGTCTTTCTTCTTCTTCATGTTGGAATATTATCCGTTACAACATGGTTTATTAATTTGGGTTAATCTTTTTCCTTTGCTCAGGGATGCCAGTCAATACTTTGTACACCATCTCTCGAGAGCGATTCCTGGTGAGTAGCCAGGTAACACTGAATTCCCATTTGACTGAGTTCAAAGATCACGAGTTGGTCAAGATCAGACGACATTCGGACGGCCAGGATTGCCTGTACATTCCTATGGCAACTGAAGCACTTGAAAAGCTGATACTTGAGATCAGTCAATAGCAGTTACTAATCCACGACTAATTCACTTCAAAGGTTAACTGGGACTTGCTCATTGTTTTCAATAGTAAATGTCGCTTCTGTCTGGAACAGTCATGTGATGCATTGGTTTTGGTCCATCGACAACACTCCCTCTTTGAATCAAATTGGACTCTTTGAAATGTAATCAATTTTGGTGCAGTCACGTTTGATTTCTGGACTAATTTGGATCTTGGAAGGGATAACCAGAGTCTCGGGACTATTTTCTGGACTAATTTGGATCTTGGAAGGGATAACCAGAAGTCTCGGGACTATGGCTCGGCTCAAGAATTACGTCTCTCATACATCCAATTCTTTGTTTGGTTTGACATGGGATTCCACCAGCTACTACATCTGAGGTTATCCATCAAGTCCCACCCTTCTTGGCATCTGGATCTGGGGTCTTAGACTCTTATGTTAGTTTTTCATACATTCTTGTACTGCTAAACTAAGCATCTTCATCCTACGAATGGATGTATTAGACTCCTCATGTGGTAGTTTCTCACATGCATGCCGTTGATTCATATTTTACTGTTCTCCGTTCTACATCCAACATAACCCAGATATGGAAAAAAAAAATTGGTTACCTAACAGGTACCACGTGGCTTAGCCTACGTGGTACGCGAACGTTTCATCCGGGCCGTCTAAAAGTGTATTGGACGGTTGAGATTATAGCACCCTCTCCTCACTCTTTCTCCTCTCTCTCCCATTTTTCTCTCTTCAAATTTGGATCGCCCAAAGGCAAAATGGACGACCCAGATGCGCTGAGGGATACTACATGGTACCCTCTCGGTATTGAAAAATTGCTCATACTTAAAATCCTTCCGACTTCTATTTATGGAAATGATATTACTCCCTCTGTTCCTTTTATAGTGTGTACATTTTTATTTTGGGTTGTCCCTTAACAAGTGTGTGTTTTGAAAAGTTAATGAGTACATTTTCTATTTTGTCCTTAAAAGTAGATTCCTTTTTAAAAAGTTAGTGGATATTATTATATTGATAAGGGTAAGTAATGAAAAGTAGATGTAAAAGTTGTAAAAATTGATGTGAGAGAAAAATAGTTAGAATTCCTAGGTAACACACTTAAAAGGGGACAGAGGAAGTATTGATTACGGAAAAATCATTCATCTACTCATATATCCATCAATATCACTATTCCTCCTTCAATCATATTTCTCTCCTACTGTATTCTCATTAGAATTCAGAATTATGACCGCTAATTGTTTCGAATTCTGTATTTAGCCTTTTAAGACTTTTAGCACTTTTAGAAAAATAGAAAACCACCCCTAATAAAACTCATTTTGATGGGTGTTCTATTTTAGAGTGGGCAGTCCATCTTTACCTAAATTATTCTGTTCTTAATTTCAAAGTAATTTCCCTATATCCCATTTTAATTTTCTTTTTGTGAGGAAATCAATGTGGTAACGTAATCAATTATCTCTTATTCTCGAGAGCAATTTTTTGCCCACCCTCGCCTTGAATGAGGGTAATTTTACTTTCATTCAGTGACCCATGCTGCGGGTCTCGATATGAGGGTCTTGATATAATAATCACAATCATTTTATTTTGTAGAAACTGATTTATTAGATCATGTGTAAAATCAGTTCACTTGAATATTGGTAAATAAATTAAAAAATACTCAATGAACAGTTTAAATTATCGAAATGATACTCGCAACATATTTCACCAAAAGAGGGTAAAATTAACTAGAGGTGAGAATAAACAAAATTACACTCCTTATTACTCTCTCCGTCCCTTTTTAAGTGTGTTACCTGGGAATTTCAATTATTTTTCTCTCACATCAACTTTTACAATTTTTACATCTACTTTACATTATTTACTATTATCAATATAATAAATACCCATTAACTTTTTGAAAAAGAATCTACTTTTAAATGTACACACTATAAAAGGGACGGAGGGAGTATCTACTTTTAAAATCACTTTTGATCATTAATGAGGATTAGTTAATGAAAATGTACACTTTTTTTCTTTGATCAGTTAATGAAAACAGGTACTCCGTATGTGTATATTTTCGAATTCTAGGAAAATGAAACAAAAACATTTTATAAATTCCATTTTCCATATCCCAATGAAGTGTTAATGGAATCCAAACGGTTATTTCCAAATTTGAATTAGGGCGGTTGATTGGACAACCTACTACAATATCGCCTTTTACAGTACTCTTATTTGTAGGGGGTAATTCCGTACGAACATGTTAAAACTAGGGGTTAGAATTTTCGATACAACTCTGGAACACGACACGAAGTTAGTAGGTTAGAGTCAATTATTTCTGATACGAAAAACAAATATGACACAACACAATGACACGAACACGAGATAACATGACACGACTCGAGAATTCATAGAAAGACATGATAATACGACACGAAGTTAACGGGTTACGCTAAACAGGTCGGGTTATGTTTGAGAAAATTCTGACATGAACACGAGATGAAATAACACGAACATGACAACACGACACGATGCCCACCCCTACTTAAAATAACTTTTATACTGTTTACACCCAATTAGAATTCGTCTGTCAGCTAACCCTCTCCGGTCGCAGTAACTTCACCATCCCCCTACACAGTGGAGTCCCAACGGTCGACTCTTCTTCCCCCAATTCTACAGTGCCCTCCATTTCAAACTCTTCCCTCAGAAATTTCCACAACCCAAATCTCCCTCTGCTCAAAACTAGTGCGAAAATTTGTCTTTCTAGAGAGAGAGAGAGAGAGATGGTGATGGGTAAGAAGGTAGCGTACGAAGAGATACGGCGGCAGCGGGTGGAGGAGAACAAGAAGCGAATGGAGGAACTCCATCTCCCTCTCCTCTCTCTTTCTCTCAAAAAACAACACTCTCCTAAGCCTTCTCCGGTGAAGCGGGCCACGCCTCGAGTCATTCGGAAGGAGTTGATTGCCGTGAGAAGATCGAATCGCATTTCCAATCAGCCTGCCCCTGTTTACAGAGAAATCGTATGTTACTTTTTTTTTTTTTTAATTTCTTAACCCAATACTCATTTTGCAACACTCTCCTAAGCCTTCTCCGGTGAAGCGGGCCTCGCCTCGAGTCATTCGGATGGAGTTGATTGCTGTGAGAAGATCGAATCGCATTTCCAATCAGCCTACCCCTGTTTACAGAGAAATCGTATGTTACTTTTTTTTTTTTTTTTCTTAACCCAATACTCATTTTGCAAAACAGCCGAGGCCGACCTTTTGAAATGTTCGATTTTGGCTCATAGTCGAGCTTGTTTAGTTTTGAGTGTTCAAGCTCTGTTTGTTTACTAAACGAGCTTAATACTCGAGCTCGGTTCATTTATTAATGAGCCCAAACGAGGCAAGAAATTGTACACTACTTTGACTCCTAAACCATATGAATTTGAGAAAGAACCTATTTTTGATCATCAATCTGCTTACAAAAGAAATGATTTTTTTTTTGTTTCTCTCTTTTGGGAAGAAAGTGGTGACAAATGGGTTTTGATCATTTATAACAGGTGACTTTTGAGAGGACTGAGTTTCCTAGGAGGTACTCTTCTTGACTTGATCAGTTGATTAGAGTTCAATGACACTGTGTTTTCCATTTATTTTTTTTATCATGCATTTATTGCTGGGACATTTGAAATGCAATTTGTGGGACAGATTCAGGAACATGAATGGCAACTCTAAAAGGGACTTGTCGAACCGGGTATACGCCTCCGACGAAGCTAGAGATTGGGCAATATCCAGAGCAGAAGAATTGGAATCAGGTCTTGAGGCGGGTTATCCGACGTTTGTGAAGCCTATGACTCAATCACATGTCACTGGTGGATTCTGGCTGGTAAGTGACTTTGGTTTTGTGTATATGAACTTGTGGTATCAGTATAGTTAAGTACTAAAATTGGGATTTCTTTGGACAGTTGGAAATGCTGTGTAAATGGAAGATACAAACATTACAATCATAGCTGAAACTGAAATATTTCAGCATGCCTAAACTAAATATGTGTTGGGTTTAAAGTATTTGAGCTTAGGGGTGGGGTTTCCCATTTTTCCTAAAAGTGATAAATATGAATTTCGAGACAGGTCATTCTCCTCGTATACATCAATTATTTTTAGCACTTTCAGTTCTTTTAGCGAATCTGTGATTGAAACCGGAAACTGCCCCGTGGCCCCCGTCCCTTAAATTTGATCTTTGAGAATTTGGAGAATGAAAATGGAAAGAATGATTAGCAACCAAACTGATGTGCGTGTAGCAGCCCCTTCAAATAGTGATCATGGTATTGATTTATTGCCGATGCGTTGCTCCACCTTGCAATTCATCAAATATTCCCCACCCTTTGAGTATCCAGATTTGAGTACAGCAGAAATTTGAAAGGAAAGTTTCCATCTCCTGCTGTATGATTTCCAAAGGAGCTCATAAACCAAAACTCTTCTCATATGTTCCGGTTTACGACTGGTTGGACTAAAAAGTAGGGTGGTTGTTTCTGGCATTTTATCTTACGGTTTTGAGCACAAGCTTTGAGATTCGCCTGGCTTTCAAATAATTGCCGAACCATTTTTGTTCACAGGAGTGTGTAGAAGGAAGGTTTCCCATATTTCTCATTTCTTTCCTCTTTCCTGGTTGTAGGGACTCCCATGTAATTTCTGCCGTAGGAACCTTCCGAGGTGTGATGAAACTGTTACACTAGTAGACGAAGAGGGGGAAGAATACCCCGTCGTATACCTGGCTCGTAAGAATGGGCTAAGCGGTGGATGGAAAGGGTTCGCAGTTGCTCATGGTTTGGTTGATGGCGATGCAGTGGTATTCCAATTAATCCGTCCTACAGAACTGAAGGTGATGAATAGAAATCAACTTGTATAAGTTTCTTGTTCTTGAATCTTGATTTATCGTCTTCTTTCTCATTACCATTTTCAATACCTTGTTTACCTCAACATTTCTGCTTTTTTAGATGTTTGCTTTGAAAAAAATTTAAAAATTCTTGGTTCCTTATTGACACATTTTTCCCTAAAATAGGTGTACATTATAAGAGCAGCAAACTGCACTAAAGAGGGTGAAAATCTTTGAAAAGTCTCGTGTTGTTTGATATTCGGGGCAAATGCAGGTAAACTATATCACCCTCTATGTCATTGCTTGTACTTCTTACGTTTTTTTATTTTCTCTTGATTTGCTTAGTTGTGTCTGTAATATACTGAACAATTTCCCAATAAAAAATAATGCGAATCATATTGGTCGTTGCAAAATCGATGCCATCTGGATTTCGGAGACATCATTGCTTGGCCAGTGAAATAGATACAATGTTCCCGTTTTTCAAAATAAATGTTCCTAGATGAACTGATAAAGGGGTTTGTGCTGCAGGTCTTGCATTACTGGTGGAATATGCATTTTGTTTGTTAATGTGAGAGAGTAAATTGTAGAGCTGCTTTAGATTTCCTCATTATATTTCCTCTACTTCACATGCACATTTTGACCATTTCTTGCAGTTGAGAATTGTTGCAGCTGCAGCAGAGTTGATGATGACTTGATCAAGCCTCATTTTTTTAGTTTTCTATTTTATGGTATGTGTGGAAGCTATGTAGTGTTTATTTACATGAAGAAAAGCTGAATGCTGATCAATTTAGACGCATACATTTTGTGTAGTTCCACGGTGACTCTCGTGTGAACAACTATTTATGAGTTATTGCTGTAATTGATTCTTAGTCTTTTACGTATTGAGCTCACCTAAGAAACAAAATTAGTACGTTCGACAGATAAATTGTGTCGTGTCTGAAGATTCAACTTCTAGTAGCTGAAGCACAGGAGCAGGGAGACAGTAAAACAAACACGCTTGGCACGATAACATTTTACCTTATTCCGTTACTATATTTGGAGAGGTTGCAGTAAGGCAGCCTTATCACTTATACTTGTATAGAAATACACCATACAAAAGAGAAATGACTTATGGCATAATTCGGATACCCAAGTGCTTTTGTGCAAACTCCACAAGAGCCGTGATCTCTTTGTCATCAATGAAGCCATCTCTGTTCATGTCTGCAGCCTTGACTCCGCGCTTGGTCTTCCAACCGGGAAACCAAGCTCCGGTAGCACGGATGGCTTCTCGGAGCTCATCTCTACTTATTCGACCATCTTTGTCCTCATCAAATCGGCTTATCCACTCTTTAAACTCGGCCATGGTCATCTCTCTTTTTCCATCTACAGGGACACCCTTACGGACCGTCTCTCTTTTTCCATCTACAGGGACACCCTCACACCCAATATGTAAATTCTTGATTGCCATTCTAGTTTGTGCAAATTCAAGCAATGGCAATGGGGTATGTAAAGACCTCTCAAATTATTCATATTGTGATTCTATTGGTACATCTAATCGCTTCTTGCTCTTGGAATAAGCATCAAATATTATGTGGTCAAGCAGGTGTTTGCTTCAAGGAGAAGCTAATTGTCAAGATAAGGATGATAATGGTGATTTTATGGCAATATGACATTCCTTCCAGAAAAAGGAATTAGTGTTAGGCTTGTATTACAATCTTCTAGTTGTTTGTCCTTATGGGTGTCATGTGGGATCAAAGATGTTGGACAAGTTAGCTTTGCTTTATCCCCAAGGGTTGGTATGGTGGTCAAGACTTGAGACTTATGAATTTGTTCTCCTCTAAGCTATCAAGTGCTAACTTCAGGACCCCAAGATTAGTCGAGATACGCACGAGCTGATACATGGTTATAAAAAAAAAATGATTGGCTTTGGTTTTTTGAACAATACAATGTAGTTTGCCTCATTTAGTAGTTAAGCCAATGCGATAATGGAAGAGGAATATCCAATCCATGAGTGCCAGAGATTTTAATAAAAAAAAATTTGGACAAAAGATTTTAATAATTGGATAAGAGAAGAGTAACAATAGCCATGACAAATCTCCATTTATTGTTTTACAATAATGCTACATACACACCCCATGGCTCACACCCTACCACACTCTGCTGACGTGTCACGTGGGTCCCGCATGGGGCCCGCCCACTTAACCCTAAAAAAATAAAAAATTGAAAATTTTGAAAACGTGAAATCTGGGTTTTCTCCTCCTCATTTTCGCGGGCACCATCTGGTCTGAGAAAGGAAAGAGAGAGAGGCGCCAAGATCGATTGAAGCTCTGGTGGAGAAGATCGAAGCTCTAACCTCCATTTCCTAAGGTACTGTAACCTCCATTTCCTAAGCCCGTCTGATTGCTTTCTGAACAAAATCTCACATACCCACCTTCTAGTTCCTCTTGTGAACATTTTATTTTTCGATTCCCGTGCAAAACCTTGTCATTTGAACTCCCCTTCCTTTGTGACCAAAACTGATTATTTTGGTTCAATTTGGAAAACTCATCTGTGACCTCCATTTGATAAGATTTTGTTCAGAAAAGCAATCAGACGTGCAAAACCTTGTCATCGAAGCTCTAACCTCCATTTCCTAAGGTACTGTATGTGCCCAGAAATCAATTGTTAGTAATGGGTTCTGTTGGGTATTCCAATCGATTGTTAGTACTGTATGTGCCGAGAATGATGTTTTTGCAGGCCCAGAGAAGAGAGTGACGATGATGTTCGATTAGGGTGCTTTGTCTTGTTATTCAGTAATATTAGGAGTCAAAATTTATTCTCACAAGTACTCTTACAGTGTTTATTCGTGGCGAGAAAGTGGATATGAAAAAAAAAAGATGAAAAAGTGAATAAACACATTATGCTAATTACTAATTAGAATGAGTTCTCTACAAAAAAAAAGTGAATATAATGCATATGGGGCTTTCAGATACTCTTTTGGGCAGCCCTCTCATGATAGAACATGACGCGTGTCCATTGATTAAAAAATTAAAAAATACATATTGCTATAATACATATTGCCACAGAACCTGCATGTTAAAGCAATTCGAAGCACGGACAATACCTACTATGCTTCTGAACAAAATCTTATATCAGAATCCTAAACTGATATAAAGCAGTAACCATAGTGCTAATCTCCTGGGAAAAAAGCAAAATCATGTACTACATAACCATAACAAAATCATGTACTAGATAAATAGTGCTAATCTCCGGAGAAAAAAACAAAATCATGTACTAGATAACCATAACAGGAATTTTGCAATACTACATAACCATAACAAAAGGGGCCCGATACAAAGAGGAATTAGAGATTCATCAAGTAGCTTACCAATAACAAAAATTCATCCCAGGAATCAAATACAGTAATTGTTAACCATCCATGGAATCAAAGATCAACTAATCTGGAACCCGAAATTGAAATTTGAAAAAATTAGGGTTTTTCGATTTTGGAATGAAGATGAACGAATCTACTCTCTACAAATTCACACACACACACACACACACACACACACACAGAGACCTTGCTATGGCGTCGAGGTTGAGTCGTACGTCTTCTTCGATTGGGCGTCGTCGTGGTTTTGTGCGTGGGGGTTGCGTCGTCGTGGTGGAGTCGCTAGTGTGGTGATCTGGTTGAGACCTTGCTGGTGTCGTTTACTCCTCTTCCTCTCTTCTCTCGCTCACTAGCTTTTCAGATCCGAAGAGCCCCGCGAAAATGGAGACTGAAAACACAGCTTTCTCGATTTCAAAAATTTCGTATTTGTTTTTTTCTTTTAGGGTTAAGTGGGCGGCCCCCATGCGGGACCCACGTGACACGTCAGCAGAGTGTGGTAGGGTGTGAGTCATGGGGTGTGTATGTAGCATTATTGTTTATAAACTTGTTATTAGCTTCCAACTAGTATGTATACATAATCACTCTACCAATTATTGCATTCAGAAAATGGAAATGACATCGAACCATTGCTCAAAACAATTATACATTGACTTCCTCTTATAATCCAAAACACACGCTCTACAAATAATGAAGAAAATAAAAATCACAACTTAATAAGTAGGGATACACACAAATGTGTATTGTATCATGAAATTGCTAACGGAAAAGCTCTGCTCGGCTTATGAATCTTACATTTTCAACTCCGTCTTTGCCTCTTCCTTCTCTCTCTATTTTGTCTTCTCTCTACCATCTTTAAATCTCCTCCTCCTTATATTCACACGGGTTTATTATTGCCCATACCTTTTTATTTTGAAGACATGTGAATTTAGATTGCTATTGGAAGCCAGGGAACAAAGCATCGTGCATGCTCTCCTCTGTCTATCTCGTTCTTGCTCTGTTTATCGACCATATAGACAAATCTGGGTTTGAAATCTAAATTACTGTGTGGAAAGAAATGATAAAAATCTATTTATCGAAGAAATTGTGAAGATGGAAAAAGATTGAATCCCTATACGGATGAAACACTTAAAAATAGGAGGCGATTACAAGATAATTACTTTTAACTCGGAAAGAATTGGGTTTTGCTAATTTTGCCACGCGGCCTTTGACAATTTGTCCACGTCACTGACCTTAGCAAAAACGGAACCCAAAAGAGGTAGTACATTTTATCAATATAGTGGTGATATATCACATGATGTCCAAAATGTAATCCTCATACGTCGCGAAAAGATTAGTGTTTCTACAGTACTTATACCATACGCGGATAAATCATAGAAAAAGGCAATCACAAAAATTATTGGTTCAAAGTGAAAGATTCCTCATAGCAGAATCCAATTCGATCATCTTTTCTTAAAAAAGTTCCAATGAAAGTGCCACAAGAATCAGGGCCCATCAATATACCAACACAAATTGAAACAAATGGACCATTTTTGTGGCAGAAATGCTATGGATAAACTATTTATGCACACCAAATGTACACCAAGCTGATGTGGCAGATGAGGAGAAATTTACTGTGGGGCCCACCCAACGAAATAGGTTTCTCACCATCTGTCACATCAGTTTGATGTGCATAAGTGGTTTACCCATACTTTTTTCCTTTTTGTGGGGGTAACATAAATTATTTCATTTCATTTCATCTGACTACCCTTTCTTTTCTTTTTCTGGGTAATGAAGAGTTTCCTGATGAACCAAACAAAACTCTCAGGCCCCTCCCATGGCTTTTTCCAGTCGTTTGCGTGAGTCGAAGTGGCCTCAAGGACAAATCGATGCCAAGTATAGTTGAAGTGGAACCCACTAATTTTTTTTTTCATTTACCTTGAACATGACTTTTGTTTTCACATAAATCACTGGAGAGTTAACCATCTTAGAATTGAATGATCTGATTTTTGACCATCTCAAATTTCAGTTACTTCTCTCATATGTCTTTAACTTCGTAGAGGGCCAAATGAGGGGAACATTGGCTGAGCAAAAATAAGAGGCCCATGTCATTAATTATTCAATGGAAAGAGCCACAAAAAAATAAAAATAGATAAACTCCACTTTCAAACCCCACTTTGAAGCATACTTAACAAGCACCCTCATCTCCTCTTCACTAATGACTCCATCACCATTCCTATCGGCGTGGCTAACGGCGCACCTGGCACTCCGGCTGCTGAAACGTAAGATGAGCCTTTTTTGTTGGAATATTATAAGGGCAATCAAAGTCTGAGGGTTCTAGAAATGGGTAAATATTGGGGGGCATTTAAGCAGCTACGCCTCGAATTATAATTCAGGCCGACTGTGTTATATGACGCTGTTTATTGAACAGTATAGCTTGCCCAGTCAACCCAATATATAGCTAGGAATTCAAATGGAGAAGAGGAGAGTATCAAATGGACAAACCTCAAGTCTTAGTTTTGAGATTTTTATTTCCTTAAAGATGAAAAGTGTATTTGTCCTTATTGAGAAACAATTTTCAAAACTATAACCCAGTAAAGTTTGCCAGATATGGGGTGAGTTCACTTGATAAAATTAAGTGGGAAACTGGGCCATGCTAGGTTGAACCACTTGACGGGAATAGTTGATTTAAAATCATGCTTTTTCCATGTCCCAGGGAAATCAAACCCAAGCATTGGCCGGGTCGTCAAAAGGAACGAGACTTAGGGATTTGCTCCTTTATTATTCTCAAATCTAGAAACCCCTTAAGTGTCATATTAACAATTTGTGGGGCCAGTTCATATGTATTTTGTCTCTGCTTATTCAGGTTACTCGCTAGTGAACCGTGAAATTGATCCCGCGATGATTGGTTAAGGTATAAGAAAATTGGTCTGAACACCATGAATTACTAAAAGGGCTCACCAAAATCAAAGCTAAACATGAACAAGATCCTAAAGGTAACCAAAAAGAGTTGTTTGAGTGGGAGTATGAGGTAAAAGCAAGGGGCTTATATTTTTTTAAAACTCGCATGTTCAACTCTCCGCTTCAATAAATAATTGGATCATTTGAGATTTGTATGAGTGTAAACTTCATGGCTAAGGTACAGTAGCATAGCCAGAAAATTGGGTGAGTGAGGGCACAAATTTATAAATGCCAATACTACTTTTGTTGTGAAAAAAAAATATCTTCTTAAACACAAAATTAGCACGAGTTAAAATCCGTTGATTCGCGCACGAATACCCGGAAATTAAATCCTTCTCTAAACCTGTTGATTCTTAGAATACCCAGGGATAAAGGCATCAAACGCTTTGTTGATTCCGCAGAATACCAAAGTATTTGGAAGATAAGAGAGACTCTCTTATAAAACTCAATATCATTCAAATCAAATCTATCTCCTTGTTTCATTCATCACATAGGTTTAAATAGATAACTTGGAACATTCCTCCAAGCATAGGAAATATAAACTCCAATTTCCAAGACTCTAACATTAATGAACTCAAGACTTTGACTACTAAAAACTAGGTAGACTCTTTGAACAACTAAAAGGACACTAAAAACTGTGTAAATAAATATTTAGACTAATAATTAAAAAACATAAAAGAAGACTACTCGGTTCAGCCGTTTTCATTATTTGCTCCTGCATCATTCTCTCCGGGATGGAAAGAATTCGTCCTCGAATTTGCCGGTGCATGTGGTTGAAAGAAATTCGTCCTTGAATTTGAAAAGTAAGACATGCAACATCTCTAATACTTGTTGCTCCACATATTGTGATCTTGAAGCTTGAATAACCCGTTGAGTGTTGAAGACGGACTACGAATTTGCCAAAATTTTCACACGGACATCCATCCAATCAGTCCATCGAGTTAAAATAAAGTGATCAATAATCAGCTTCTTTATGACCCACGAATAAGATGAATAAATGAAGCCTATAGGATAGAAAGGATCTTCATAATAATAATTGTCCAAGAATTCATTTTCTGCGGCTTCGACAATTTCTTCTTGAATTTTCACTTTCTTCTCTTCAAGAAATCGAACGCTATTGTCATCTTTATTATCTTCCACAAAGAGTACAAAATCATCTGCCTCATCCGGGTACTCATCAAATTTAGGAGTTGAATCCCAATCAACCTCTCGATCACTTTTAGTTTCATCTTTGACAAAATCAAGAAAATCTCCTACGTCACCTTCGACGAAAATTTCTTCCATGACTTCTTCATCAAAAGTTGGTAGCTTTTTCCAACTTACAATTGGATCTGAAATAACTTCTTTTGTTTTGAATGACGACTCGACACCATGATCATCTATACCTGCCTCCACATAATATGGATTTGGCAATGGTGGATATAGTTGTCGAAAAGTAGTAACCACGACAGTAAGATGTGGGATAAGAGCCTTGACTTGTTGTTGCAACCCGACGTAGTCATATTTGTAAATCTCTGTCAAATTGTTGTTTCTTGGTGGCATAATCAAACAGGAAATGAGCCTAAGCTCTGATACCAACTGATGCAGCCCAAGCGTACGGAAGCACAAAATTAGCACGAGTTAAAATCCGTTGATTCGCGCACGAATACCCGGAAATTAAATCCTTTTCTAAACCTGTTGATTCTTAGAATACCCAGGGATAAAGGCATCAAACGCTTTGTTGATTCCGCAGAATACCAAAGTATTTGGAAGATAAGAGAGACTCTCTTATAAAACTCAATATCATTCAAATCAAATCTATCTCCTTGTTTCATTCATCACATAGGTTTAAATAGATAACTTGGAACATTCCTCCAAGCATAGGAAATATAAACTCCAATTTCCAAGACTCTAACATTAATGAACTCAAGACTTTGACTACTAAAAACTAGGTAGACTCTTTGAATGACTAAAAGGACACTAAAAACTGTGTAAATAAATATTTAGACTAATAATTAAAAAACATAAAAGAAGACTCATTGGTTCAGCCGTTTTCATTATTTGCTCCTGCATCAAAGATGTTGGACAAGTTGGCTTTGCTTTATCCCCAAGGGTTGGCATATGTGGGTTAACTTGAGACTTATGAGTTTGCTCCCATCTAAATTCTCAATTGCTAACTTCAGGGTCTCAAGGTTAGTTGAGGTATGCACGAGCAGATACTTGGTTATAAAAACAAAATGGTTGGCTTTGCTTTTGTGAACAATACATTATAGATTGCCACATTTAGTAGTTTTTTATTTATTTTGATAAACAAAAATTTATTAATCTTTGAAAACGAATTACAAAGATTAAAAGGGACCGAGACTGAAAACGCCAAGGACTGAGACTGAAACGCATCATTTAGTAGTTAAGCCAATGTGATAATGGAAGGGGAATATCCAACCCATGAGTAGCAGATATTTGTATAATTGGATAAGAGAAGAATAACAATAGCCATGACAAATCTCCATTCAAAAAAAATGTTATTGAGACATGAATAGCAAATGTTTAAATTGATTCAAGCCAATTCCCTTGTTCCAATTTCTGAATTATTCTCAAAATTGATTTTTACTACGCTTTATGAGATATGTCGTTCTCTCACAATATATCATTGAAAAACTAGTTTAACCCAGTTTTTGACTTAAGTCGGGAATAGAACTTGGAACAATAACCTTTTTTCCAAGTGTTTTTACCTCATCGGCAAGTGTTCTTGGCTTAATTGATATTAGCTTCCAACTAGTATGTATTACATAAACACTTTACCAATTATTGCATTCAGAAAATGGAAATGACGCTCCAGTAAAGGTGTAACCCAAGGTTTAAATCTCTACTTTCGAACAAGCAACGCAAGTAGAAGTGTGTGTGAGCTCCACACATCATATGAGTTTATAGAAGCCATTTGTTTGAGAGTAATTGTCGTACACCTATCATTTTTTATATAGGTTTTTGTTAAGTTTAATTGATTTTGTTCTCCCTCACTACGAGAGTCATCGACAACGATGCTCGCATTTTCTGTTGTTTGTCTAGTTCTTCAAGACTTTTTTCGATCTTTGGAAAATTGGAATTCTGCACGTTCAATTGAGTTCCACAAGCACACTGCCAAACAAATTTTGAATGCTATTATTCTACTCAGTCTTCTGTTGATGTGAGATTGGGAAATTGACTTGGTGTTATTGTGCAACAGTATTTGTACAATCAAACAGCAATTTTCAATGAGTCCTATTGACAGCCTAGACTGTCAATATAATTTTATCGATGAAAGAATAGTCTTATTTATAGCCGAGTGAGCTGATTTTAGAATTTTCCATTTTCAACTCTTGAGTTACATAGTAATGAGCAATTTCTTGGTTTTGAGAACATTTTGATCCTTAAAGATGCAAAGTTTATTCGTCCTCCAGGACCCCGAAATTAGTCGACGTGTGTGCATGCTTTCCGGTCATCAAAAAAAAAAGTTTCAGTCCTTACTGACGACTAAATTTCAAATATAGAACCCGTAAAGTTTGCCAGAAAAGATAGATTGAACCACCTGATGGGAATAGTTCATTCCGGGTTCAACCTTTCCCAATGTCTCAATACTCTATACTTGCTGGTGGACCCTGAGATTGATTCCCAATTGATTGTCAATACTAGCGTAAGTTGATCCAGATACCAACGAAATTCATCACTACATCTTAGCAGAATCACGAGAGCAATTTGTTCACCCTCCTTAAAAGAGGGTGAACAAAACAGTCCCTCCTATTGGTTGAAACGTGTGGGTCACATCATAAAGTAATGTCATTCTTACCAAAAAGTGCATTGCAGAAGCAAGCATGACATCACTTTGTTGTCGGATTCACACCAATTCAACCATTAGGAAGGAGGGTTTTGATCATCCTTTTTTAAGGAGGGTGAACAAAATTGAACTCCAGAATCACGAAGGCAACCTAAAATAGTTGTTCCAGTGAGAGTACGACTTAGAAGCTCGCAGGTTCAACTCCATGTGTCACAATATCAATAGGGCTACTAAGCTTCTACCATTGTTAACATTAAGACTCCTAGTCTCCTTGATTAGTTGAGGTGCGCGTAAACTGATCCAAATACTTCTTCTACAAAAAGTTATATTCATATGGGTATGTTGTTGCACACTCCTTTTATTTTGAAGACACGTGAATTTAGATTGCTATGGAGTATGTAATTCATCCACCAAAATATCTGGTTCGGTAAAAGTTTGCTAAAGGTAGTCCGAACCACCCGTTTCCGCATTCGTTATTGACAGTTTGACATGGTGAAGTATGCATTTGGTTTGTTTATGTGAGAGTAAATTGTAGAGCTGCTTTAGATTTCCTCATTATATTTTCTCTGCACATTTTGACCTTCATTCTTGCAGTTTGAGAAGTGTTGCAGCAGCAGAGTTGATGATGACTTGATCAAGCCTCCTTTTTTTGTTTTGTTTTATGGTATGTGTGGAAGCTATGTAGTGTTTTATTTATATGAAGAAAAGCTGAATGCTAATCAACTTAGACGCATAAATGTTTCGTGTAGTTCCATGGTGCGAACAGCTACGTACATATGAGTTATTGTTGTAATTGATTCACATATTGAGAGAGAGAGAGAGAGAGAGAGAGAGAGAGAGAGATCACCTATAAGAAACAAAATTAGTACGTTTGTCAGATAAAATTGTTTCGTGTCTGAAGATTAACTTCTAGTAGCTACAGTAGGGAGATAGTAAAAACAAACACGCTTGACACGATCACGTTTTACCTTATTCGGTTACTATATTTGGAGAGGTAGCAGTTAGATAACCTTTATCACTTATTACTTACATAGAAACACTTGAGACACCATACAAAAGAGAAATGACTTATGGCTTAATTCGGATACCCTGCTTTTGTGCAAACTCCACAAGAGCCGTGATCTCTTTGTCATCAATGAAGCCGTCTCTGTTCATGTCTGCGGCCTTGACTCCGAGCTTGGTCTTCCAACCGGGAAACCAAGCTCCATTGGCACGGAAGGCTTCTCGGAGCTCATCTCTACTTATTCGACCATCTTTGTCCTCATCGTATCGCGTTATCCACTCTTTTTCCTCGGCTCTTTTGCTATCAACAGGGACACCCCCATAGCCAGTTTGGTAATTACTCGGGAGCTTCCCCTTATAGTCAGTTTGGTGATTCTTGTATGTCATTTTAGTTGGTGCAAATAGAAGCAATGGCAATAGGGTATATAAAGGCCTCTCAAAATATTCATATATATTGTGGTTCTGTTTGTGCATCTTGCTCTTGGAATAAGCATCAAATATTATGTGGTCAAGTAGATATTTGCTTCAAGGAGAAGCTAATTGTCAAGATAAGAATGATAATGGTGATTTTATGGCAATATGAAATTCCTTCCAGAAAAAGGAAATAGTGTTGGGCTTACATTACAATCTTCTAGTTGTTTGTCCTCATGAGTTTCATGTGGGATCAAAGATGTTGGACAAGTTGGCTTTGCTTTATCCCCAAGGGTTGGCGTATGTGGATTAACTTGAGACTTATGAGTTTGCTCCCATCTAAATTCTCAAGTGCTAACTTCAGGGCCTCAAGATTAGTTGAGGTACGCACGAGCAGATACTTGGTTATAAAAAAAAAAAATGGTTGGCTTTGCTTTTGTGCACAATACAATATAGATTGCCACATTTAGTAGTTTTTTTTATTTTGACAAACAAAAATTTATTAATCTTTGAAAACGAATTATTGCATTCAGAAAATGGAAATGACTCTCCATTAATGGTGTAACCCAAGGTTTAATTCTCTACTTTCGAACAAGCAACTGAAGCAAGGCAAGCAGAAGTGTATTTGGGCTCCGCACACTATGTGAGTGCATGAGAGTCATGTTTGAGAGTAATTATTGTACACCTATCATTTTTTATATAGGTTTTTGTTGAGTTTAATTGATTTTGTTCTCCCTCACTACGAGAATCATCGACAACAATGCTCGCATTTTCTGTTGTTTGTCTAGTTCTTCAAGACTTCTTTCGATCTTTAAAATTCGGCGCGTTCAATTGAGTTCCACAAGCACACTGCCAAAAAAATTTTCGAGTGCTATTGTTTGGACTTAGTCTTCTGTTGATGTGAGATTGGGAAATTTACTTGGTGTTATTGTGCAACAGTACTTTGTACAATCAAACAGCAATTTTCAATGAGTCCTTCTATGACAGCCCAGACTGTCAATATAATCTTATTTTTTTTGGGTAAATAACTGTCAATATAATCTTATCGATCAAAGAATGATTTTATTGACAGCCCAGTGAGCTGATTTTAGAGTTTTCCATTTTCAACTCTTAAGTTACATAGTAATGAGCAATTTCTTGGTTTTGAGAACATTTTGATCCTTAAAGATGCAAAGTTTATTCATCCTCCAGGGCACCGAAATTAGTAGAGGCTTTCTGGTTATCAAAAAGAGAAGTTTCAGTCTTCCTTATTGACGACTAAATTTCAAAAATAGAACCCCGTAAAGTTTGCCAGCAAAGATAGATTGAACCTCTTGATGGGAATAGTTCAAGCTTTCCCAATGTCTCAATACTCTATACTTGCTGGTGGACCCTGAGATTGATTCCCAATTGATTGTCAATATTAGCGTAAATTGATTCAGACACCCACCAAATTCATTACTACATCTTAGCAGAATCAAGAGAGCAATTTTGTTCACTCTCCTTAAAAGAGGGACATTCCTTTTATTTTGAAGACATGTGAATTTAGATTGCTAATAGAAGCTGTGGAACACAGCATCGTGCTCTCCTCTGATCATCTTGTTCTTGCTCTGCTTATCAACCATATAGACACATCTGGGTTTGAAAACTAAATTACTGTGTGGAAAGAAATGATAAAAATCTATTTATCAAAGAAATTGTGAAGATGGAAAAAGATTCTCCGCTTTTTTTCTCTTACCACAAACCCACTTCTACCTCTTCCTCTCGTAATCGGAAAGTATTGAGTTTTGTTCAACTCCGGTGACCCATCCACCCGGTCATTTTTCCGGTTCGCTCACCGGTCCGGTTTTTAAACCATGTTACTAGCTCTACCAATCAGTCTTTTACTTAATAAAATTCATATACTAGTGTGTATAACGCAATCCAAAAAATATTACAAAAGTACATAAAGTGTTGTTGTTTTCAGCAAATTGGAAACTACACGGTGTAGTGGCCAAATGGCACTACAGAACCCCGGTCAACAATTATAGGTTCAAATTGAAAGATACCTCATAGTCGAATCCAATTCGATAATCTTTTCTCAAAAAAGTTCCAATCAAAATGCCACAAGAATCAGGGCCGATCAATATACCAAAAGAAATCGAAACAAGTGGACCATTTTTGTGAGGCTAACATAGATAGCTTAATTTCATCCGACTATTACCTTTTCTTTTCTTTTTTGGTAATAAAGAGTGTCCCGATGAATCAGACTATAGTCTCTTTAGTCTCTCCCATAGCCCTGTCCACTAATTTGCCTGAGGTGATCAGGTGGCCCCAAGGACATGTCGATGCCGAGGAGAATTGGCCGTATCTTGCTGGCTTGGAAATCCTTTTCATGCCTGTTTATATTACCATCAACTTTACAAAAGTTCAGGCAAATAATAATGCCAAAACTGTTTCTGATTGTGTGAAGACTCAACAAGTGCATGAAATGTTTGTACTCATGTGTAGAGTACAAACTCTCTATGCATTGAAATTTTGACACAATCAAAAACAACTTTGCCATTATCACTATCCAAAGTTTAACGCCAAACTAATAATCACGATTTTTTTTTGAATGAAGACAAAAGAAAAAAAGACCAGGAAACTAATATAATGAACAGCACCTGAGTTAATTTATAAACATAACCCACAAAGGCTTGTTGTTGAACCACAATCAGTAAGGGTCGCTTGCCTAATCAGAGTAAGTATGCAACTCAAGAGAAGTTACTCTACGCATCACAACACACAAACTGCCATCACAACATAGAAGATCTTTGTCTTAGCCTATAGTGAAACCCCACTTTGAAGCAAACTTGACAAGCTCCCCCATCTCCTCTTCACTGATGACTCCATCACCATTCCTATCGGCGTGGCCAACGGCGCGCCCGGCTCTCCAGCCGCTGAAACGCAAGCCGAGGCTTTTAAAAGCTGACCGCAACTCCTTCCTGTTCAGCTTTCCATCTCCGTTGGAGTCATACTTCTTTAGAATCCCCTTTAGTTGATCTTCAGTGAGGGGAATAGCCAGATTTTTTGTAGGATTCCAGAAAAGCATTTTTCTATATAGGAATAGTAGCTTTCTTGAGTGTGGAAATGGGTTGGTTGTAATTGGGTAACTAGGAACAAATAATGTGGATTTTATAGTGGAACTAAAGTAGTGGAAGTGAGTTTTTTATGTATAAAATATTGTGGGAGAGATTTGACTGCAATCTTATCCCCATACCCGCAATTTAGGGTGAGTTTGCCATTTGATAAAATGAGATGGAGGTGATAAAATGAGGTTCATTTTATCAAATGAGGTGGGGAGGTGATTTTATCTCCAATGAATCTGGAGGTGATTTTATCTCGTAATGCCACTCCTAAACAGGGTGGCCCAGACTTTTCAGGGGCCTAAAAAAAAAAATATCCCCTCCGTCCAAATTTGCTAGACTCTTTTGGGTAATCCAACTAATTAAAGGATGTGAAAATTTTGTACTGTATTTTCTGTTTTGCCCCTAACTCCGGTCGATATTAATGTGGCCAATTTTGTGGGGCTAATTTTTTATAGAAAACTCAAAACGTATGCAATATGGATCTTGTTTGATAGATATCGATTAGTTTTACTATTCAAAGTTTTGAAAATCATAAAAACCGTTGTAAAATATAAAAGATAATGGACAATCCAATTGAGAGGGGTAAAATACTTTTTAATGGTAAAACTGGAAAATGACCTTGTTTTAATGGATGTTTTTATAAGAAATGAGATTTATATTTTGGGACGTCTCAAAATAGAAAGAGGGTCTAGCAATTTGGGATGGAGGGAGTATTAAGTGGGGGCCATTTTTATTGGAATATTATAAGGGCAATCAAAGTAGAAGGGTTCTTGAAATGGATAAATATTTAAGGGCATTTAAGCGGCTACACCTCGAGTTATAATTCAGGATCGACTGTGTTTATGACGCTTTATAATGAACAATATAGCTTGCACAGTCAACCCAAAACCAAATGGAAGACGAATATCTAATCTCATGAGTAGCGCCAGAGCTAGGAATTCAATTGGAGAATGGAGAGTATCTTTGCCCTGACAAACCTCAAATCTTAGTTTTGAAAATTTTATGTCCTTAAAGATGCAAAGTTTATTCGTCCTTATCCTTATTGAGAAACAAAAAATAGAACCCAGTAAAGTTTGCCAGATAATGATATGTTGAACCACTAGACGGGAATTGTTGATTTAAACTCAAGCTTTGTCCATCACCAAAATCAAACCCGAGCATTGGCAAAGGCCGTCATGGCATGAGACTTAGAGATTTGCTTCTTTGTTATTTGTAATTTGAAAAACTCTCAGTGTTATCATGTCTTTGTAGGGCCAGTTTATATGTACTTTGTCCTTACTTAGTTAGGCTCCTCGCTAGAGGACCATAAAATTTGCCCCGCCATAATTATTCAAGGTAAGAATAAGTTAGTTCGGACACAGTGAATTACTATAAAAAAGACTCACCAAAATCAGAGATACACATGAACAAAATCCTATAGGCAACCTAAAAGAGTTGCTTGAGTGGGAGTACAAATCGGCCAGTGTGGTCCAATTCCAGATCCCACGCAAAAGACATACACCTTTTAAAATAAGAAATTCAATCGGATGCCCGCAAAAGTTTAATCCAATGTACCAAATTTTCATTCGGAATATTAATTCTGAATGCAAAATTTGTACATTGGATCAAGAACTTGTAGTTATATATGGAGAGCCACTTGAAAAACTATTTTTAAACTAATGAATGGTGTAAACCATTTGTGTGGGACATAGAAATGGATCCCGCTGACCAATCTATGTACAGATCGTTGGTACCCATAGGACGGTTCATGAGAAAAAGCAGGGGGTTAATTTACTCTTTGGAACTCACATGTTCAACTCTCTGCTTCAATAACTAATTGGTTTATTGGAGATTTGTACAATTGTTAACTTAATGACAAAGTATGCGTAAGCTGACTCGAATACTTCTTTTAAAAAGGAAAAAACTCGTGAAGGTAACTCTATATATCTTTAGCATCAGTCTTTTCAACATTTCTTTTTGGTGGATATATTTATACACTTTATACCACTAATAGTGGAGTAGATCGTAGGAAAAAGGAAAGCACAAAAAATATACGTTCAAATTGAAACATTTCTCAGAGTGGAACCCAATCAGACCATCTTTTCACAAAAGGGTTCCAATGAAATTGCCACAAGAACCAGGAACCATATAACATATCAATAGAAATTGACACAAGAATCCAATTCATCTTTTGTGGGACATCATGTTTGCACTTGACTATAGTACATTTTTCTTATGTGTAGTGACTAGTAAGCCTTATACCTAAAAGAAAAAAACTTAATTACTATGTAGTGAGCCGAGGGGAACATGGGCCGAGCAAACGAACAAGCTAGCCAATGTCATCACAAATCGATGAGACGATCGACAGTCGATGGGGCTGGGCCGAGGCTGGCTTGGTACCACGCTCAACTTTGGGTCAACGGATGCGTGCCCAGTTCGTCGAATTGCAGGCATGCTGCTATGGGCCGTATTATATTGGATCAGCCCCAACGCCACCATGCTTGTCTGATCTAGTCGGCAATCGTGTGGACCGTGAACGCATGCAAGAGTGACACAACTTTTCCACATGGTGAAAGCCGACGTGGCATGAGGTGCTTGGAGGCCAAACATTTCTTTCCATATAAAGTTAATTTCAAGAACCTAAAAAAGATAGGATTCACAATAAACGAGGAGATATTACAAAGAGCCGGTGACATATTTGTCACTCTCAAAGAAGAACCCAATATTAGGGGCAAGACCCCGGTGGAATCCAAATGCGAACACAACCGTAACAAAACCGAAAGTGAAACACAAACCCTAATATCAAACCCAATAAGCTTAGCCCTAGGGCTCCCAAATGTCTCATAGTTTTTCCTCTTGGCTGGATTTGTTATGAAGAATTTGACATTTTTTCTTCGATCTGATATTGAATGATGTAGGACAAGATATACACCCCTATCATTATGGGAACATTATTTTGGTAACAATTTTTATTTACGATTAGTATTAGAAGATGTTATTTAGTGCTTCCTGTTTAATACGATTCTAGTTTCCTATTTTCTAGTTTTCTAAAGTTTTATTTCCTTATTTTGTTTTGCTTGGTCCCTACTCCAAGTTATATTCTTGGTAGCCAAGCATTATCTTCTCAGCTAGGCTTAATGCTAGTATAAATAGGTGGGCAAGCCTTTGGGCAAAAGAACTTTTAATCAAGCAATAATATTTTTGAGATTCTCTCTCTCTCTCTCTCTCTCTCTCTCTCTCTCTCTCTCTCTCTCTCTCTCTCTCTCTCTCTCTCTCTCTCTTGTGGATTCAAGACTAGTTAGCATACTAGGACGATGGTGGAAGAACAACAAGCGTTGAGGCTGCAGCTGCTGACTCCTTGCCTAGACCAAGGACCAGAATGGGTTGAAGAGAATCACGTGGGAGAATTCGCCCAATGTCGTCCTCGTAACCAGAATCGGGAAAGCGCGTTGGGATTTGCCCAACGCCAGCTCGATAATTAAATAGTAGGTGGGGGACACCCAACTACTATTTGATTATCGATTAGGCTTTGGGCACATCCCATCGCGCTTTTCCGATTCTGGTTAAGAGGACGGTGTTGGGAAAATCTCCCCGCACGATTCTCTTCTACCCTTTTTGATCATTGGTCTAAGGCAAACAGTCAGTAACCGTAGCACTTGTTGTTGTTCCACCATCATCCTCGGATCAGCATCCCCATGAGCAACGTCACTAGGTGTGTCATCTACTTTATTTGGTGTCATTGAGCCAGGAAAAACCCGCTTTGATAAGTGATACCACTTGACGCAGCGGAGGAATTCACGAGAGACTAGTTAGCGTACTAGTCCAAACGTGATAGGTTCTCGAATCCACGAGAGCTCTTGAATCCACAAGAAAAGAGAGAGAGAGAGAGAGAGAGAGAGAGAGAGAAAGAACCTCTGGAATTGATTGATTAAAACTTCTTTTGCCCAAAGGCTTGCCCACCTATTTATACTAATATTAAGTTTAGCTAAAAAGGTGATGCTGGGCTACCGAGAATATAACTTAGAGTAGGGACTAAGCAAAACAAAAATAAGGAAAGAAAAATACGAAAATGAAAAACTACAAAACTAAAAAATAGGAAACTAGTATCGTGCTAAACAGGCAACACTAAATAAGATCTCCTAATACTAGTCGTAAATAACCCAAATAATATTTCTATAAATGATAGGGGTGTATATCAAATCCTACATCAATGATCACCTGAAAGCACGTATTTGTCAACTTTGATTTATATAAAAGAAACTAAAGTGAAATAAAATTAACAAAATCAATAGTGCGGGGACCAAAGTAAATCTTGCGCTAAGGGCAGAAGTCAATTGTTAACAGCTCGTTTGGATGCGGGATGAGTTTTAGGTGTATAAAATATTAAGGGATGATAAGACAGTATAGGATATTATTTATGAAGGGTAAACCCCACATTTGTGTGACATTTATAAATGGTGGATAAAATAGTTACTTTTTTTTAACATCGATAAAATAGTATGAGTACCTGGTTTGGAAGATTTTGGTAATAATGGGGACAAAATAGTAGTACTTGGTTTGTTTTGTATAGTTGAATGGGGGGATAAAAATAAATTATAGGGGTGGATTGACTCAGATTAGGGAGGGGGGATAATTTAGTGACAATCCCCGGGATCGGACTAAATTAACGGCGTAGGATAGATTGACCCTGATTACAGAGTGGGGGGAAAATGTCATCAGCTCTCTTTTTTAGCTCCCAAACTGTGGATTACACATGGGCCCAAGATTATTCATCCGGACCAAAGACCTTCGGGCTTGTCATCTCGCATCCAAACGAGCTCACCCCTAAAGAAGTCGGAGACAGAGCTTAATATTATCATTTTGAGTTGTAAAATTCAAGCAATTGTAAGACGTGCCATATGGTGATGATAGTTTCAGGAACTATCAAGAAAAAGATTAGTTTTCGGGAACAACTTAAATATTTTTGAAAATATTTCTTGGAATCTCTCTTAATTCAACACTCTTTACAATAGTAACTCTCTCTATTTCTAGATGAATGAAAGTGAGAGCTTAAAAACTTATTTATAGATGAAGTTCCATGGATTGATCACGTAGTACATACTACTTAACGGTCCGATTGGATGCAGAATGAGATTTGAGTGGATTAAATAACAAGATGAGATAAGATAGTAGGAGTACTATTTATGCATTGTGGGTCCACACATTGATAAGATATTTATGAAGAGCAGATAAATTAGTACTGTACAATTGATTTGAATAATTTTATAAGAATTGTGGATAAAGTTCGATCAATGTAAAAAGCTGATAAATGACATATTTGTCCTTGCTCATATCATATTATGCATTATATTAAATAAATTAATTAGAAAACTAATTTTGTAATTATAAGTACTTTTCAATAATAATGAAGCTATAATAACCCAATCTAACATCGAGACAGAATTAACAAAATATTTTTTTATAAATATTTCAGTTTCGAAAATATTTTTCTTTTAGTTTCGAAAACATCTTTTTCTAAAAAAAAATTCTTTTTCAAAAATATTTGTTGAAAACAATTTTTCGAAAACGAAAATTAATTTCTTAAACAGTTTTCTTTTACATAAGAAAGTTTTGAAAACAATTCCCGAAAAAAGGAAATTTTTGAAGACAATTTTTTATAAAAAAAATTTGGAAAACATTTTTTCAAAAACAATTTTGAAAATACTTTGGAGGTGGGTTGGGAGGGAGGGTAAGAAGGTAACTAGGGAGGGGAGATAAGGGGGTCTAAAGGTAATCGGTGCTAATTATAGACTGCCTAAATCCTATTTATATCTTATACCCGTTATCTCCCAAATCATGGATTAAATATGGGCCCCAGATTACTCACCCAGGTCCAAAGTTTATAGCTCTTCTAATACTCCATCCAAACACGGGCTCTAATTGAATTAATTCCTTTACAATTATGATCTTACTGCCACAAATTCAAGGATGATGTCATAAAAGTTACATCAGTTGGGTGATGTCATCACATTTTCTTATTTTTGGGGGGTTAAAACAAAGGAGTTCTCCTCCCTCTTTTTTGGGGGTTAAAATTCTCTCCTCTTTTTCGTGGATGGGTGCAGATTAGGACGGTATCTCTCTACTGTACTTTAGAACTTAATTTGAAAAAGCATCTCTTGACTGCATATATTGGATCTTGAACTGTGAAAGAGAAAGACACTAGCTCGCATATACTGTACTCCAAGATATCATGCAAAACTGTTATGTGTGATCCACTTTTGGATTTTCTATAAATAATTTAAATTGTTCATTAATTTTAAACTATTTTTTTTAGTATTAGCTCAATCCAATGATTGTAAGTTCTAGATCCCAATCTTTCAATTTTATATTCAGAATTCAAGAGTGTTTGTGTGGGAAATTGTATCAACAACTTACAATCATCGAATTGAACTGAGTTTTTATCTAGCTACTCTAGAAATTATCTTAAAATTAATGAATGGTTTGAATCATTTATGTGCAACCAGGAACTAGGTCCAACACGGCGACACGACATCTGTGCAGTATCTGTGCAAATAATAGTCTTTCTTCCTTGGGAAAGGGAGAAAACTTGAATAGGAATAGTCTAGTTTAGAAATTACTCATGAACTAATTAAAGAAATTCAGTGATACTAATATACAGTGAGGGAATAAAATCTTTTGTACTGTACTCTCCTTTGCAAATCTTTGATAAAAATGAATTGATGCTCCTATTTTATAAATATATTTATGTTACTTCAATGGATACTAAATTAAAAGATGATGTAGATCTAGAGGAGGTCTTTTCCTTCCCCCTTTTTAAGATGCGGTCCTCTTCTTTTTTGTAGTGGACAAAGTTATTATTCATTTTGAACTATACTTCATATTAGTAATTTAACAAGTGTATATCAACTACTTGTAAACTTTGTACTATCTTATACTGCAAAAAACAAAGCACTAATACCATTCTTTTTTGTAACCAAAAATTATGAATGTGTAATGTGAAAATTGTTTTTCTTGTTTATATTATTGATTTTGACATTTTAAAATTTTTCACTTCCTCGGCCCCCAAAGTATGTTCTAGTTCGACTCGATTGTTCTCTAAAATGAACCGAGGTAAACCGAGCACTTCACGAGCCTCTAGAAGATAAGTTGGTGGTTCATAATAGAATATGGTATCATATACACAAATAGATTCTTTGTTTGAATCTGAACCGTCTACTTGATATATAAATCGCTAGCACGTGTTTAGTCTACTCCTAAAGGAAAGCCTGGCTATACACGAATGCCGTGTTAAATATATAATTAATAATAGTTTTCTATTGTTGTAGTTGCTTAAAGTCTTAGATCACTTGGTAGTTGATAATCTAATAATGACAGAACATGCAAAAAATATTTGTAGTAACAAGCTGGGGATCATATCTATCCGCCGATTGAAAGGATTCCCTTCCCTTTTAAGGAATTGGACAGTCTCGTCCGGCCCCTTTAAGACCCTTCTCTAGCTCACCTTAATGATCGAAACCTTTCACATATTAGACTGCGTTGAGACCATCAATCGAGTAAAAAATCATCAAAACATGAAGTCTTACTCCTCAACAAGCTTTTCCATTAATTACATAGGCCATAGCAAGAAACAGCAGCCCTACCCCAAAACACAGATGCACCCCTTAATTAAGAAAGGGAGAGAGAAACTACAAAGAAAAAAAGTAGCAGCTCTTTGATGCCTTCAAAACAACTTGTTTTTCTACCAACCAGTAAAGTTCATTTAATGGTAAAGCCCCATTTTGAAGCATATTTGGCTAGTTGATTTAGCTCATCTTCTGTGATGAAACCATCTCCATTGGCATCGGCATGTTGGAACGCGCGAATTGCTCGCCAACCACTGTGTTTCAATCCCAAGCTACGAAAGGCCACCTTCAGCTCCTTCCGGCTTAGTCGCCCATCACCGTTGGTATCGTATCTCCTGAGCAGACCCTTGAGCTGATCTTCGGATAGAGGAATACTCACGCATCTGCAACCCCAAACTGCCATTTTAATTGGTACTAGAATTGTGCTTGTAAGTTCAACTGAGAAAGGAGGAAGCTTGTGTGATTATGAACCAATTAAGTGAGATCCTTTTATAGTGCACTAAAGTATAGGACTACAACTTTAAAGTGAATATGCTTTAGGACCAGAACAGTGAAGTTGTATTGGGTATAAGTTACAAAAATACTTTAGGACATTCGTTCGGATCGGTTCGTGTACTTACTTTGAATATATATGGTTTCGGAACTAGGATTTGAACTCGAGAGAATCGCGTTAGAAGTTATGTATAGAAATATGGAAATCTTACTATCTGTTGTAATCAAAATACTAGGAGTACGAAATTTCCCTATCATCCAAAAATGACACAGGTTCATTATACCTTCAAATAGAGGA
The DNA here is from genome assembly GCA_036023075.1 of Gaultheria prostrata. Lineage (NCBI taxonomy): Eukaryota > Viridiplantae > Streptophyta > Magnoliopsida > Ericales > Ericaceae > Gaultheria > Gaultheria prostrata. Next base: position 107,717 of record JAXBDA010000007.1, on the reverse strand, counting down.
TTAAAAAATTCATCGAAGAATTTTGGAAATTTGATGGACATAAGCAAAGAAGAGTACCTATCCAATCAAGGGCTAAGCTTGGCATAATGCTTAGTAGTTTGGAATTCTCGTATTGAATTGTAATTAGTTCCTAAAAGTCACTTGACTTTTTTTATTTTATCTTTATTCAAATTTCCAAACTTTTACTACTATGAGTTATTGATTTGTCAAGATAAAAGGAATCGGAAAAATTTATTACCAAAAACCAAATTTTTTTTGAAAAAATCCAAGAAAAAGTATAAACTACTCCCTCCATCCCAATTTATTGATCCCTTTTAGGATTCCACCTTATTATGGGAACATCATGATTACGGACCCGGGAGGGTGTTGTGTACCCCTTGGCCGTCCAATCATGTCTTGGACAGCCCAGATGCGTTCGGCAATTTTAATTTAATTTTGATTTATTTTTACCGATAAAAAATCGAAACACATCCGGACCGGCCATGTGGTGTGGCTTGTGAATCAAATCAGGGTACTGGGCCAGTGGTCTACATGGGGCGTTACAGGTGGTATCAGAGCAATCTGTGTACACGATCGTCTGGGCCATGGACTTTGGACTTGGTTTGGTTTGGTTTGGTGATTTTAGTGCTTAATTCCACGCACTACTACAAAAACCTTAAACTATGACAGTCAAAAAGTGTCATTAAACACAAAAGATGACAGTTTTAAGAGTGTCATCTTTGGAGGTGACATTAAAAATCTACATTTGTTATGACAGTCAAAAAATGTCATTGAGACATATAAGATGATAGTGTAAACTTGTCATCTTTGCAATAAAAGATCTATCCTTCATTCCAAAAAAAAAAAAAATCTAGTTCGAACACATGGCTCTCGCATGGCCGCCCAGTGGAGCTCACGTGGCGCTTACGTAGCACTTGTGTGGCGAGCAAATATTTGCTTGCCCCAGGACTCGAACTCAAGACCTTGAGTTCCTCGCGCGCGCATGATACTAACTGATCTAGCACACTTGTTGTTAACAAAAGACCAACAAAAATATTTATACTATATTTTCGAAAAAATTTAAGCTGAACACTTTTAATGTCAGTTTTGGATTAAACTGTCATCTTATATATTTCAATGACGCTTATAAAGCGTCATAAAAAATTCAGACTCTCAATGTCAGTTACATAAGTTCAGACTTTTAATATCACTTTTAAGCAAAAACTGACATTAAAGAAAGAGATAATAATTTCACTTTTATTCTAAACTGTCATCTTATATCGTAAAGATGACAGTTTTTAGGATAGACTGACATCAAAACTCTACCCTCATATTTTCGATGACAGTTTTACAAAAACTGTCATTGTTTCAATTTTTGGTGTGTCATCTTTAACCATTTTTGTAGTAGTGACGTGAGGGCGCAAGGCTATGAAGGTGGGGAGATTGTAACACTCTGTCCCACATCGGAAGTCTACATGGATAATCTCGGATATATAACAAACCTTGTGGGCTACTACTAGTACCTTGGGCTTAAGCATTTTGGGCCAAGTAGTGCGACTTGTGGATCAAATCAAGGTATTGGGCCAGTGGTCTGCATGGGGTGTTACATTTATTCTCTGGATAGTGTTTAAAGGACTAGGAATCATGTCCTCAATGCTCAAATTCTCTTACATTTTCAATCACATGATTATATTTCGAAATTCATATGTTTCAGATTTTTATATAATATTGTAGCTTTATATGCACCGGAACAGATATACAAAAATTATAGAGAGTGAGAGGACCTGATCCTTAATCACTCAGAAAATGGGCTCAAACCAATTTTGCAACATCTACATAAATGTGTTCTTAAATGGTGTGGATGAAACAAATGCCCTTGTCCCAAATGGTGTGGATGTTCTTAAATGGAAATGGGAGCATAATGCAGGTATGTTCACTGCCAAGTCTTTCTACGATAAGTGGGATAATTCTTTTAACGATCTAAACTTTATTGGTCCCGAATGTAAGTTGATTTGGAAAAATCTGTGCCCCTTTAAAGTAGAAGTTTTTGTTTGGCAAGCAGTCCAAGATAAGTTAACCACAGGTAGTGAGCTCATAAAAAGAGGAATGCTTGGTATTAACCCCAACAACTCTGAAATTCCGGGTGTCTGTGCTCTCTGTAAGGAACACATTGAAACAGCGAATCATCTTCTGATTAATTGCTTAGTAGCATGGGAGGTGTGGTCGAGCATTTTAAGTTGGTGGGATCAGTCATGGGCTTCTCCAGGTAATATTTATAATCTTTTGACTTGGTGGATGTCTAGTAAGTTCAAACATTTTGAAAAAGGTATTTGGGAAATTCGTTTCTTCGTTGTATTGTGGTCTTTGTGGTTGGAGAGAAACCGTATCATATTCCAAGGATCTAATCTGGACTTGGAAAATTTGGTGGATAGAATAAAAATCCGCGTGGCTTTCTGGTCTAAAGCCAATTTTGATTTGAAGACTTACTCGGTTGACGACTTTAAGAGATGTTTGAAGGGGATTAGAATGGTAAAGGCTGCAAGAATAGTATTGAAAGAGTGAGATGTGATGAAGTACTTGGCACCGTCTCGGATCTGATTGTTGTCTTGGATTTCTGGAGTTATTTGTTGCAGTCCTCTTTCCGTCATTGCATCAGTTTTGGTTTGTTTTAGTTGGATCAGAGTTTTTTTCCTCTATAATGGCTCTTTGTTGTATCTCGTTTTCAGCTCTGTTGGTTGGCTTCTTGCCATCCTGTTTTGTTTTGGGTGTTAAGCGGCATATGATTGTCCATTCCAAGGGTGCCAACCAAGTTAGGATGTTGGGTTTTGGTTGTAATGCCTTCGCTCTTTCCGCTTTAATCATTGTAATCGTCTCTCTTTTATGGTGATTAATAAAAAAATTGTTTATCAAAACATAAATGTGTTCTTAAAATATATCCAACAATATCCGATCAACATTTTCATTGACATGGCTAATGTTCTCAATGAGTTCTAAATTAAGAACGGTCTCGAGCATTAAAGCCAGCCTGTTAAAGGGCTCACGAACAGAACAGAGAATACCCAAACTAAAGTCTTACTTCTCAATAACGAAGACAAAACAGTACACTTAAAATCTGTTTTCCCATTAATTACATAACAAGAAAACTGCAGCCAAAAACTACTAAGAAAAACAGTAGCAGCTTTTTGATGCCTTCAAAACTTCTTGTGTACTTTACAATACGTACAAGACACGACTGACGACCAATAGAGTTTAACTAATGGTAAATCCCCATTTCGTAGCATATTTGGCTAGCTGATTCAGCTCATCTTCAGTGACAAAACCATCTCCATTGGCATCGGCATGTTGAAACGCTTGATTCGCTCGCGAACCGCTGTGTTTCAATCCCAAGCTACGAAAGGCCAGCTTCAGCTCCTTCTGGCTCAGTCGCCCATCGCCGTTGGTATAGTATCTCTTGAGCAGACCCTTGAGTTGGTCTTCGGATAGAGGAATACTCACCCATCTAAAAACCCAAACTGCCATTTTAATACCAGAGTTGTGCTTGTAAGTTCAATTGAGAGAGGAGGAACGCTTGTGTGGTTATGAACCAAGTCATGAGATCAATCATTTTATAGTTCACCAAAGTACTCCCTCCGTTCATTTTTACGTGTGTTACTTCGTAATTTTAACTTATTAAAGAGACCATCATTATACATTTCTGATGCCGGATTTTTATAGATGGGATGGAAGAATAGTAAAAAGATTAAAGGGATAAAGACGCTCACCACCCAAGTAGAACAAAACAGGATACAGAAAATACCACCCGATGTGTCTAAAAGGGATACAGGGCGTAGGCCTCGCTCACCACTCAAAGGAATCCTCCTAAGAGATACAGAAACGAAAAGAAGAACTGGTCTTCACAAGCCAAAGGCTATAATTCAACACTCAACTCTCTCTAATTCATTGACTAGATAGGTTTAAATAGATTACTTGGAACATCCCTCCAAGCATAGGCATTAAAACACTTGCATTTTCAAGATGATAAAAATTAATAAGGCCTAAGACTTTGACTACTAAAAACTAGGTAGACCCTTTGAACAACTCAATGACTTTTCGAACGACTGAAATGACACTAAAAACTGTATAAATAAATACTTAGACTAATAATTAAAAAACATAAAAGAAGACTCATCGGTTCAACCGTTTTCATTAGTTGCTCCTGCATCATTCTCTCCGGGTTGGAGAAAACTCGTCCTCGAGTTTCAATTGCTTGAAATAACCTGAGACACCTTTGTTTGTCCGCATCCACTTTGTACTTCAAATTAACTTTCTCGAATTGTCCATGGTCTTCGTTGATAACCTGAGTGTTATAACTTTTTGTGACTCCATCCTCAACTTGAATGATGTATCCAATGGGCTTATCAAGACCAAAATCATTATTGGCTTCCACGATGGAATACACACTAGTTTCAGAAACATCTTCATGGACCATATTAATTATTTCAACTTCTGGAATTTCTGCTTTCACATCTTCAAAGTCCTCCAACGGATAATCATCATATTTTGGAGATGAATTCCAGTTATCGTATATGATCAAGAATCCGTCTTCTGTATACTCATCATAAACTGGAGGCAAATTCCAATTCACTTCTGGTAATGAAGAAAAAGAATCTTTGTCTGAAAAGATTTCATCCGGCATAGTTTGAAATTGCAAGCAACAATAACTTGCCATTGACCCCAAAGCTCTGATACCAATTTGATGCCGGATTTTAATTGATGGGATGGAAGAACAGTAAAAATATAAAAGGGATAAGACGCTCACCACCCAAGTAGAACAAATCGGGATACAAAAATCACCACCCGATGTGTCTAAAAGGGATACAGGGCGTAGGGCTCGCTCACCACTCAAAGGAATCCTCCTAAGAGATACATAAACGAAAAGAAGAACTAGTCTTCACAAGCCAAAGGCTATAATTCAACACTCAACTCTCTCACATTTCATTGACTAGATAGATTTAAATAGATTACTTGGAACATCCCTCCAAGCATAGAAAATACAAACTTACATTTTCAAGATGATAAATGCTAAATAAGACTTGACCATAGAATAATTGAAAAATGTGTTTGACTCTTAAAAAACTAAAAGACACTTTGAAACTTGAAAAGAACATAAAAATATTCCCAAAGAAATTTAAGACTCTTCTTAAAACAAAATTATTAATCTCATAAAACTCCGTTGTCAAAAATGATGCAGGAGCAACTAATGAAAACGGTTGAACCGATGAGTCTTTTTTTATGTTTTTTAATTATTAGTCTAAGTATTAATTTATGCAATTTTTAGTGTCATTTCAGTCGTTCGAAAAGTCATTGAGTTGTTCAAAGGGTCTACCTAGTTTTTAGTAGTCAAAGTCTTAGGCCTTATTAATTTTTATCATCTTGAAAATGCTAGTGTTTTAATGCCTATGCTTGGAGGGATGTTCCAAGTAATCTATTTAAACCTATCTAGTCAATGAATTAGAGAGAGTTGAGTGTTGAATTATAGCCTTTGGCTTGTGAAGACCAGTTCTTCTTTTCATTTCTGTATCTCTTAGGAGGATTCCTTTGAGTGGTGAGCGAGCCCTACGCCCTGTATCCCTTTTAGACACATCGGGTGGTGTTTTCTGTATCCCATTTTGTTCTACTTGGGTGGTGAGCGTCTTTATCCCTTTATCTTTTTACTATTCTTCCATCCCATCTATAAAAAAATCCGGCATCAAAATTGGTATTAGAGCTCTTGGGTTTCATGGCTAGTAACAAATCAACAATTCGCGAAGGCAATGATCGCCATGTTGAAGTAGAAGGGTTAAGAAGACAAGTTCAACATCTTGGTGATAGTCACAAGGACCGTGAGCCTTGTGGCAGTAGTAATCACCGTGATTCAAGTGAAGAAATCATGTGGCCATTTACTAACAAAAAAAGTGAATTGGAAATTGAAGTTGATTGGTCCAAGCCGCCAATATATGATGAATACACTGAGGATGGGCTCTTAATTATCCGGGGAGGTCAGAATTTTGTCTCATTGGCCATTAAACACCCCGATCCTAATTTCGATGTGGGGAAGTTTAAAGAAGTTTTAACTCTTCAAGATACCCAACAAAGTTTCCCTACCAAGGTAGTTGCGGGAAAGCGAAAAGCTCAAGATTGTGACTGGATTGATGAGGCTATTGTGGAGCAGCGGACCAAAGTGTTTCGCACTAGTGGAATCGTCCAAGATTGTGAATGCGAGTTCCTCATGGACTCGGGAAGTCAAATGAATTTTGTTTCACAATATCTAGTTTCTTATTTAAATTTGCCAATTGAAAGATGTGCTGAACCATATTATGTGCATTGGGTGACTCCAGATTGCAAAACACCAATAACTAGACGATGTCTAGTGGAGTTTTCAATAGGCAGCCTCTACAAGGACAAAATTTGGTGTGATGTGATCCCAATGGATGTGTGTCATGTGTTATTGGGTCGACCATGGCAATGGGATAGGAATATTGTTTATCGAGGTCGAGAAAATGTTTATGAATTGAAGGTGGATGGTGAAGTTGTGAAGTTGTATCCAAAAATAAAGAATGTGAAGCGGGAGAGGCTTTCAATGCTCATGAAGGAAGAAACTACTACAAAGGAGAAACGCCCGCGCAAAAGAAAGAAGAAAAAAAAACGCAAACCAAGCTGCAAAGTTCCAGCAAGGAAATTGGCGAAGATTCGAGGGCGAATCTTTTTCAACCAGGGGAGTTTTATGAGATTAATAATTTTTTTTTAAGAAGAGTCTTAAATTTCTTTGGGAATATTTTTATGTTCTTTTCAAGTTTCAAAGTGTCTTTTAGTTTTTTAAGAGTCAAACACATTTTCAATTATTCTATGGTCAAGTCATATTTAGCATTTATCATCTTGAAAATGTAAGTTTGTATTTTCTATGCTTGGAGGGATGTTCCAAATAATCTATTTAAACCTATCTAGTCAATGAAATGTGAGAGAGTTGAGTGTTGAATTATAGCCTTTGGCTTGTGAAGACTAGTTCTTCTTTTCGTTTCTGTATCTCTTAGGAGGATTCCTTTGAGTGGTGAGCGAGCCCTACGCCCTGTATCCCTTTTAGACATATCGGGTGGTGATTTTTGTATCCCGATTTGTTCTACTTGGGTGGTGAGCGTCTTATCCCTTTTATCTTTTTGTTGTTCTTCCATCCCATCTATAAAATCCGGCATCAATTTCACATTAATTTTTACCTAACTTTACACCTTTCATATCAACTTTTACCTCTACTTTTACTCATTAACTCTTTATCCACTAACTTTTCGAAATGGAAAAATAATACTAATTGTACAAACTTTCACGGTTTTACCCATTAACTTTTCACAACACTGGGGGTTATGGCCCGTCGTTATCTCCAAGACCCTGTAATTAGTCGAAGTGCACGCAAGCAGACCCGGATATCCGGCTATCAAAAAAAAAAACTTGTCAAAAAAAAACTTATGAACAGCTCAAAATAGAATAGTCGACAATAAAAAAAGAACGATGGTATATTAAATTATTATGTGTACAATTAGTTTAATGGTTTGTATACTAGTTAGTGTTTGTGACATTTTCTGTAATTATCTAAATGTTTTCAACAAATAGAAAGAACGCAAAGAATGGTCAAGAGAACCAAACTACTTTCTCTTTCTATTACCTTTCCATTCTTTTACCATGGGTTATCGAAAGCGATTGGATTCTCTTCAATCTTTAATTTATACAGGATGGGATAGCCTAAATTTGAATTTGTTCAAAAACTCTTACAAGTAAGACTTTCTGAACAAATTTCAACCATTAATTTTTTGGATTCGTTCAAAAACTCTTACCGGTTAGTGTTTCTAAGCAAATTTGAACCATTAATTACTCCAATGTATAGTCCAGATTTGAACTGTATCACGTATTCACGTCCAGTTCAAAGCTTAAACCGGAGAGAATCTGAACCCTTATCGGAAGCCCTTAAACAAGTGAAAGTATCAACAAGTTGAAGGACCGCGTACGACTGACTGTAGCATTTTTTAAAAAGCACGGTAGAAGGTCGGTCGATGCTCTAGGAATCTCTATAATTGAATTCCCTCTGTTGAGGCCTGAGGTTAGATAATGGGATAGACATCTATGAACAACGTTTGGCTTTGGTTCTTGTTACATCACAGCCAATGCGTCATCCAAATAATGGGATACACATCTATGAACAACGTTTGGCTTTGGTTCTTGTTACATCACAGGCAATGCGTCATCCAAATACTCTAAGGATGGCGTTTAAAGGACTCGGAATCAGGTTCGATCTATACTCAAATTCGCATAGATTGTTGTTCCCGTGTATTTTCTGTTGAGACGTAGACAACCTTCAGCAGTGGTTAGCCCGAGGGTGAAAGGGCGGTGTGGAGCCCCCACGGGAACTGTGGCGAAAACGGTATTTTTGAATCTCGGTGTGTAATATCGGTCATAGAGCCCGACCTATTTATTTTGCAATTTGGGTTATTAGTTTTTAGAGAAAAACAGAGAGAGGCGAGAGAAAACGCACATCTCAGAGAGATTGCAAGAAGACTTGTACTCTTGATTTCGGTTTCATAGTGGACTGGTGAGTCTCTCGTGGTTTTGCTCGCGTTGAGGTTTTTCACGTATATCTTGTTTCATTTTTCTTTCCGTTTTCATTACGCACGATTATTTACTTTTCCTTCTCTGATTCATTGTTCCCAAGATTCATAGGACATTGTGGGATTCGAAAATCCTAACATTTTCAACCACACGATTTGTGTCAAAATTCCCGTGTTAGATGCTGTTGTTACATAATCTTGTGAACCTAAAATGTACCGAAACAGATACAAAAATATTTGAATATAGAGGACATGACCTTAAGTTTCCCTTTCTTCTAAGAATATGTAACAAGTGGTCTAGAGTTCATGTGTTGCAACTTGCAATACTCCAGGAGCATATATATTGTTAGAATTTGTGGCTCATATGAAGAGATACCGGAAAGTTCTAATGAAAGCATAATGTGAAGCAGAACGAAGTGGAGTGAGGGAAGCGAAGCGACCGAACGGAGCGAATTAAGATTTGTGTGTGTATTGATTAATTTAGCGCTAACATATATAATACTCTCCTCTCTCCCTCCATATTCACCACGTTCTCTCCCTCTTCTCTCTCTCTCTATAAATTAAGATTTGGGTTTGAAGAATTGGGCGACACACGTACACATTTGTATAGAGTATGTATTGATTGATTCTGCTTAGCAAGCATAAAATGAGCTCTTCAAGTGAACTGCTCTTCCAGGTGTGTAACCTCATTATTATGATAGCCATGTCCATGTCTTCTGACTTCCATGCTTCAAAACATGGCAGAAATTTTTGGACTATGCCTGGATTTTTTAAATGTTGGTCACCCAGAAATCGTTGACCCTGTTATCAATGGTCCTGATTTCATTTAGAAACTTGAGTGATTCGAGTCGTCAATTGCTGATATGAAATCTAAGCAGTTGATCAACGGTTTGGATGCCGCACTACAGGGTTGTAGTACGGCTCCGCACTATAGGATCTTCCATAATTAGTCAAGGTGTGCGTAAACTAGCTTGCACACCTCATTTTTTAAAAAAAAAATAGCATTGCATATGCCCTACAGGATTGATGAAGATAGACCATGACAACCGGGCCAATATAAGAAAGAGATTGGGCTGCTAAAGCAATACTAGGAACCTAGGCCCAATCCCAACTTCTCCAAGGTGGTTTATTTATTTATTTATAGCCAAGTGCAGACAATTACAGAGTTAGGGATCCTCTCCAATAACTGTCTCGGACAGTTGCTTATCTCAAAAGATGCGGGTCTTGCAAACATATCTTCACATGAAGATAATTTACATTGTGAAAAAATATTAGACACTCCAGGACAGCTATTAGAGAGGATCTCATTTCCCTTTGACAAATAACTCCATGAAGTCCGCAAATTCACTAATTCTAACTTTTACGGATAAATGAGCTAAGCATTTAGTAATTGTTTATATCCGACTTAAAATTTTAAAGAATTCAATAATTTATTAAAGCTAGCTTTTTTAGAAGGCCAAATGACTTTAAATGAAATTTAACCAGCAGGGATAAACGAGGCCCATGAAACTCGATTAAAAAATCTAAATTCCTTTAATGTTTGTTATTGAATATCGTGATTGACGGAATGATTGGGAATAAAGGAAGAAAAACGGTTAGTGTTCTAATCTGAACTTTATAGTGTTTTAAAGATGGTTCTATGAGGGTTGTTAGACCCAATTGATTGATTTTCAAGGAAAAGTACGAAATATTGTTTAGTGGTAATAATAAGACGAGTCACGTGGAGTGATGAGAGTGCAATAGTTGATAGTCTAAAGTTATTGTTGTGTGGGTGTGAGTAGGTGATGTGTGAGAAATGATTAATCTAGTACTCCCTTCGTCCCAAAATGATAGTCCATTTTGGGATTGCGTGCCATTTTCAACGACTTATATTTTTTAATGTGAACCTCAAAAAATATGCATTATGAATCTTGTTTACTAGATCTCATAGAGAACTTTTATACGGTGCAAAAAAAATTCAAAAATTATTTCGATAAATATATTATTTTTTAGTTTAAAAATTACAAGTAATTTCGTAGTGGACTATCAATTTGGGACGGAGGGAGTAGTTAAATAAGGTGTTATGCCTTGAAGTTTATTTGTAAATCTTGAAATGTGTCATTCGTCATCTTCTTTATGCCTTCTTTATGCATTTATGAACTTGTCAAAGAAACCTTTACCTGACGAAGTGCATGCTCACCCCTTTCTGTTTTCAGGTACAATTGAGGAGCATGAATTGAGATGCTTGAAGTGTATGACACTGTGAGGGCATGACATGAGGAGCACATGCATTATTTGTAAACTTGTCTTTTGAAATTAAACATGTAATTCCAAACTTTCTTTTCCACTGAAATCTCAGATCAATGCAATGACTTGAATATCTAAACATGTTTTCTCATGGGAAATTGGTACTCGATGTAGATCATGGTTTTATGTAATAATATTGACGTTGTGAGGTGATTTTTGGTTGAACGTATAAGTGAATTTCTGAGATATTCTACGGAGGAAATATATACTAATTATGTTGAAAATCGAGGGCGTGACAACACTAGATTGAATAAAGATGATCAAAACAAGCTTAAATCCTCAAGGGCATAAAGCACACAAAGGAATATAAGAGAGGAGGACTTTCTCTCTCTAAAAGTGGGATTATGTCAAAGGAGGTACCCTGAAAGAGTGAAAAACATGTATTTACATGCCTTTGGAATGCACACAGGTCGTCACGTGCTTCAGACACACTTCTGGCATGCGCACAAGGGCGTTGCGTGCTAAATACGCACCACATGCGCGCTCTACAAAAATTTGATCAAAAATCAAGAATAAGGAAGAACAATAAGAACGCGCTCTATGAGAGCAAGGCGCGCTTCAGGCACCCTTGCAAGGACTCTGTGCTCTAAGACTGCGCATCGGGCGCGCTAGCTCTCCCAACCACAAAATGCCATTAGAAAAATTTCTCCTTTCAACCCAAGACAAACCAAACACTCTTCATGCCTTAGAAAAGTATTTCTCTATAAAAACCAAAGGCAAAATTCAGAATTTAAATGCCATGAACTACGTGGTGCATGAAATGCAAATGCAATGCGTATACCGCTTGAGCAATTGAGCATACTTCATGGCAACGGACTTCTTGATCAAGGGAGCAGAGTATCTAGTTATTATAAAAATAAACCACCTTCCAACCCAAAAAGAATAATTACAGACTCCAATGATTTTTCGACACACCCGGGAATCGCCAATAAACCTAACTTCAACAAATGAGTACGAATTCAAATTTCAAACTTGAATAGCATGGTTAGTTTTAAGGGATGAAAATTGATCCCACCCAACCCCGACCCGTTTGGAACTGGTTGCTACCAAATTTTCGAGTACCAGAACGGGTTCGAGAGAAAATTAAAAAATCTGGTCGAAGTCGGGCTGATATTACCCGCTCCGAAATACTTTTACATTTAACATAATAGCTTTACCTAATATTTTTACTCTTATTCACCGTTAAACTAAAATACCATCTTAGTATATAACTATTTCTTTCTATTTTGCTTAAAAATTAAACTCTTTTCGCATTTTTTTACCGGGGATAAATCTAGCCCTCGATCAGGCGATAACAAAAGCACCCATGAATTACTCGATTGGGTTTGGGGTAGGGCCCTATTCAACTTTTCGAATTTGGGTCTGCACATGGCAAAACTAGGCCTACCCCGCCCCATTTCCATCCTTAAGTTTATTGAATCCTAATCCCACCCACCTTTGCTTCCCGGTTGGACATTTTAGTTAATATACAATCGTTTGCGCCTGAGATTACAAGAAATTCTACACACCCCTCTTTTCTTGATATCCACACCTAAAAAACACTAACAAGGCGTGTGGGGCCACCTTGATCAAACCGTTTATTTGGCAAATAATAATGTGCACATTATTCTTACGAAAAATCAAGTTGATGGATATCGCTAAAGTTCCTTGTTTCTATTGAAAACAAGGGGGGATAAATCTAGCCCTCGATCAGGCGATAACAAAAGCACCCATGAATTACTCGATTGGGTTTGGGGTAGGGCCCTATTCAACTTTTCGAATTTGGGTCTGCACATGGCAAAACTAGGCCTACCCCGCCCCGTTTCCATCCTTAAGTTTATTGAATCCTAATCCCACCCACCTTTGCTTCCCGGTTGGACATTTCAGTTAATATACAATCGTTTGTGCGTGAGATTACAAGAAATTCTACACACCCCTCTTTTCTCGATATCCACACCTAAAAAACACTAACAAGGCGTGTGGGGCCACCTTGATCAAACCGTTTATTTGGAAAATAATAATGTGCACATTATTCTTACGAAAAATCAAGTTGATGGATATCGCTAAAGTTTCTTGTTTCTATTGAAAACAAGGGACGGTTTAACTTTTTGTTCATCCATTATTTTCAAGACAAATTAAAAACCCACCAGTAGTATCCAATTAACTTCATTTTTTTGAAAAAAGGGATCTTATATATTATTGTTTACAGAATGAGCATGTTTGGGAGCTAAATTTTCCCATTTTTCCATTATCATTTTTTCATTTTGGCTGTTTGGGAGACACACCCGAGAACTTATTCTCTGTGAATGAGTTTTGCAAAATGCGCAATCTAGAGCAGAAGTGAAAATGAGGTTGAGAGGAGCTTTTTGACTTCTCATTTTCCATGTTTCCCATTTTGATTAACAAAAAGACCTACATAATGTATTCTGCACATATCTCCCAAACACTAATTCTGTTTCAAAATGCATTCTGCATATTTCTCTCAAACACTAATATCAAATCCAATATAACATTTTTACCATAATCCAAAAATCAAAAAAGTTAAAAAATAAATAAATAAAAATGAAGCTCCCAAACACTCTCTAAACGAAATTTAGACCAAGAATTGCTTTTTTTTTTTAGGTGTGGGTAGTGAGAAAACAGGGGTGTGTATATAGGAACTCTTGGAGATCATCCGCACTCGCAGCAGTAAACCACAGTTCGCCCCTTCTCTTCTTCTCTCTCTTCCTATGGATTTTCCTAAACCCTCGTTACGCTCCCCCAATCCCCTTCTCTCTCTCTCCTCCTTCATCCACCAACACTGCAACCGACTCGGCGCCGAACTCTCCAGTCGAATAGCCGCCACCTGGCCGCCGCGCCAACAGAAATGCGTTGGTCAATTATCTTCAACATCATCATCATCCCCTACGTCTTCTTCTCTCTCCTCTTCCCCTTTCGCTTCGGTTTCGCAGCAGCAGAAGGAGGAGGCTCCTCGTCACGTCTTCGACGTCGCTCTGAGCTCCGACGTCGTTTCCAAGACCCTCTCTGGAACCTCGGTTTACACCGTCAGCAATTCGGATAACGAGTTCGTCCTCGTATCCGATCCTTACAGCCTTAAATCAGTTGGATTGCTTTGCTTTCGTAAAGAAGACGCTGAATCCTTTCTCGCTCAAGTCTCTTTCTCTCTCTCATATTGATCTACCTAATTAGGCATTGTTTTTAGCTATGATTGTTCAGATTATGTATTGAAATTAAGCTTTTTCGGTAAATATATGCTCATATAAGTATTTTTATTCCATATTTGCTCAAATTAAGCATATAAATCATGATTAAATCTGTGAATGAGCTTGTGTTGGGTGTTCAAATTTTGGAGTGCAAATGTTGTGGGTGTTCAATTTAAAGGTGAAATGGTAGAGATAAGTAGCTACCTAGCTTGCATTGGCATACAGGAAATTATTTCAGGGTGTTCACTTGCTAAAGGATACCCGAATTGACGTGTTTGAGCTCGGCTTGTTCAAGTTAGGCTTGAGCTGAAGGCGAGCCCGCTTGGATCGTTTATTATTGGGGTGTTTGAGCTGAGCCTACTTTTATAATCGAGGCTTGTTACGAATAATTCGAGCTCAGCTTGTTTACTAAACAAGCTTAAAGCTCATGCTCGAGCTCGTTTGCTACCGAGCTGAGCCGAGTTTTGACCTCTTTGAGCTTGGCTCGTTCAAAACTGATCTACCTCGATCTCAGCTTGTTTATGGTCAAGGTGCTGTATGAGCCTCTATAAAAGAGCCTATACAAACAAGCCAAGCTTTCATAACCGAGCCGATTTACAATGAGGCGAGCCCAAGTAATTTTGCTCAAGCTTGGCTCAGTTGTTTACTAAGCACTAAGCCTTTGTAAAAGGGCCGAGCTTTTTATAATTGAACTGTGTTACAACTTACTCGAGCTCGGCTCGGCTGTTTACTAAGCGAGCTTACTCGAGCTTGAACCCGTTTGCTTATGAGCTGAGCCAAGCTGATCCTTGAGCCGCTCGCAAACAGCTCGGTTCATTTGCAGAACCTAATTCATGTATCGAGGATGTATCAAGATTATGGATTTGATATAGTATGGTTTGTTAATGTGGATTTTCAGGTTAAGTCACAGAGGAGGGAGTTGCGAAGCAAGGCTAGGGTTGTTCCCATTACGCTTGAGCAGGTAATTGTTATGGAGCTTAAAAGTGCCGATTGAATTATTTCTATTACTTTGATTATTATGTGTCTCTGTGATTTAAGTTTTTGGAAAACAATTGCTTTGTGTTGAACACTAAACTTCTAAGTAGTGGCGGACGCATGATTTGTACCTAGCGAGGGCTCCAACCGCATGTAGTTCTACATTGATAACAAAATGTATATTCTGCTACTTGCTAGGCCAGAGGAAGAAACAAGATTGTGTTTATATATGTGCCACCATTTAAATTATTATTCGATCTGGGAAAAATATCCACACGTATATATGAATTTAGAAAAAAAATTCTCCAAGTGACTTGCAGGGGCAATGCCATGAAACATTTCGAATTTAAACTGAAAAAAGAAGTATATACTTGGAGTTGTGCAAAGCCCGGGCACCTGGCCCTCCCATATGTCCGATCCTGCTTCTAAGTGAACATAATTATTTTGAAAACTTTACCGTGAACCCCAACTTAAAAATATGAAAAGGTTTAGCTGGCAATGACGCAAGAGTCCAGCTTTGCATTTTGAGTATTAGTTATGAACGCTTGATTGTATGGCTAAGTAAAGGAGTTCGTTGTTTAATTAATTAGGTCTTACTGGTTAGCAACTTGACCTAAGCATGTTCTTTTTCCTCGTTCAATTGATTTACAGGTCTACATGTTGAATGTCGAAGGAATTGCATTTCGCTTTTTGCCCGATCCTGTTCAAATAAGGAATGCATTAGAGGTTTGTCGTCTTTTTTTTTTTTTTTTTTTTCTCCCTGATTTGAGTTGTAAATGTGTAAGATTATCGGCTCCACATCAATCAACTGAGGTTGCTAAGTTTAGTCTTTAGTCGTGTGGACTTATAATTGATTGCACTATTTATGAAATCGGTGCAAGTTATCCTGACTTTAGGACAGCCTTCAATGCCTCTATGAGTCCGATCTCCAGAGTGACCTTCAGCCCCTGCCAACGACAGTGCTGTTGAAATTTATTACAGTTCAGCCACCAAAATGGTTGCCCAGCCTACTTGATTATTTTTTAAACACTCAAGATAATGCTCTAGCGAGTAAGCAACCAAGATAAAAATAAAAATAAAAAATTACTAGACCTGAGGATATGTAATGCATAGGATCATCAACTCTTCTAGTTCCAACCTGTTAACTTCCCATCAGTAATTTTGTTAAATCTAAACAGTGTTGTGGTTTTTCCAGAAATATAGGTTTAGTTCTTGCGAATTGTGCCTTGCGTTTACCCTATCTAGACATATGATTTGAATTGCTTTGTTTTCGCCAAAAATGGTTTTGTCATCTAGATATTAATTGAGGATGTCTTTTGAAGCTCATTCTTCTGTCAGTTGACTAAGATTAAGAACTATCCATGTAGCCTGTTCCAACTCATGTATAATTTTCATGCTTGCTAGCTGAAAGCTTCGAATGCCAAGAGTGGTTTTGATGGAGTTCCAGTTTTCCAGGTTTGTCTTCTGAATTGTTAAATCCATTTTTTCCCTTGCTTCAAAGTAATCATCTCAGGAAAGTGATAATACACCCCTGTTTGTTAGAGGGATATGTATATGAGGGAGGAAGTGGGATAAAATAAGAGGGGGATATAGAGGTGGATATGGTTGGAGAGGTATTATTTTAGAAGGGGAGATTAAAAGTTACTGTGTTTGTTTTGTTGTTGTAAAAGGGGGATATGAGGGGTCGAATAATGTGAAATTTCCATTTTGTCCCAAGTAAAAAAATAAAAAACAAAGGCTAAGTGGTGGGGTATGGTGACAGGCGGCAGACCTCCTCTCTCTTTCTCTCCCCATCCAGTGCCTTTCTCCTATCTTCTGCATTGGTGGGCCACAGCTAAATGGCAGAGGAGTGGTGGGGCCAAAGGATGGTTTTTTGGTAAAGATGAGCCGGATATGCTATAGACAGCGGGGGAGGGTGTCTTATTTTTATCCCATTGCAGGAGGATATGGATTTCCGAGGGAAATAATATCCGGGTTAGAAAATTCTACCCGGATTTCTATATCCGGGCAAAAGCTATATCCGGCTTCCATCTCCTTCTGCCAAACAAGGCGTAATGTGTAGTGTATGTAAACAAGTTGTGGCAGTTTATAAGACTGTAACATCAACGAAGCTGCTTGTTGATATGACATAGGACAGTATTGTTCCTCGACAAGTCTAATGAGTTATTACCCCAACCTGTTGAATTTTTTATGAGAAAGAAGTCATATTAAAAGCTTTTCCAAACATCAATAAAAGACTCTAGTTACATATATGGGAAATAGAGTTATTTTGTCAAATTTGCAAGAATGTATGCCCCTGCAGCAAAAGCTGCAAAACAATGATCTCCAGACACTCAAACTAAGGTCAATAAATATGGTTGAATAGCGGACATTGGTCTGCTGGTTGTTACTTTACGTTAAGAGATCAGCCCAAAGAGATTGACTTATTGGCTCTCCAACAGCTTAGAATTCCTTACTGCAGCTGCAAATTTTTGTAAAGTGTACTACTTGGCTGGATATGCTATTATGCATGACCCCGAAGCTCTTTTCTGTGGTAGAGTTTTAGGGCTTTTATTTGCTTGCTCATAGAGTTATAGTAGAATGGTATTTTAATTAAGTTAGTAAGTTTTCATCTATGAAACAATGGGGAGAACTAGCGTGCATATGGTCAATGTGGGGTCATAGTTGCTTTTTGGATGATGCAATTATCAGGAGAACTTGTGTGTCCACTCATAGTCACTAGCATGGTACAAAGGCTTTTCTGTTTGTTCCAAGAAGAATTGTGTCTTCCTTGTATTCTCAATTAGTATTGTTTGTTTATGGCAACTATTCTTTTGTGTTTACAGTCGGACCTTCTGGTAGTGAAGAAGAAAAATAGACGTTACTGCCCAATATATTTCCGAAAGGTTTGTTTCCACATAAAGCTTTTAAATTGCAATCACGAGTATGTGACTTTATTTTGTGATCGTGGCTTCAACAGGAAGACATAGAAAAGGAACTCTCAACTGTCTCAAGGGCATCAAGAGGATCAGGGGTTTCTCGACATATTATGGTACCAACACCCAATCATTCTCCCTGCCCTTTCTTTTCATTTGCTGTTGTATGTGAGTGTGAGTGTGAGTGTGTCTTGGCATATATTCTGACGAACTTTCAACTAATCAGATCTGGTTTTTCAAGGAATAGCAGAACTTCAGTGCTTTGAATTGGTATGGTTGTTTTTAGTATTTTAACTCTGTTAAACTATCAGTGCTTAACGAATGGATTTGGTGAAGAGTGGACAATAGTGAAACAAGGAGCCACACTTTCAAGCTGAAAATTCATAAAAGATTAGCCAATGGATGCTGTAAATCATAGAATTACCCTCGGAGATGCCAAGTTTCTTTGGCAATAAAGCCTCGTTTGACACTTTCGGGGATCATGCTCGTATAGGTGGCCTATGAAATATGAAGTATTTTAATGGGGGCGAAATAAAATGATCATTTCCATTCAAATAGTCGAATAAATGTTAGGATGGTCAATTGGCTATGAAATGTTGGCAGAGATCAATTAGGTGGGCAGTCCAAAGTTCACTTATTAATCTGATGTCTCATTTGAATCCTGCTGTACTTGGACTTGGGTTTTCTATTTTCAATTCCTAGTTCACAGTGTAGCAGAAGTACCGTCACGTATGTGTTTTAACTTGCGAAATTCCATGTCTTTCTCGGGATTTAAGAATGGTAGTCAACTTTCAATCTTTCATGCTTTGAATCGGGGTTTGTAAAGTAGTTACCTTTGTGAATTAGAACACCTTATTTTGACCAAACTGGGGGATCAACTTGTCACTCATCTGCTTAAACATTGTAGTCATTTGTTTTTATTTCTTTCAACAGGTGGGAAGTTTGGAAGATGTTCTTAAGAAAATGGAGGTAATGCTGGATTTGAATTTGTTTTTCTTTTTCTGTTTTTTGTTGTAGGAATTCATGGTTTATTGGCATGGTTTTTTTTTTTTTTTTTGATTGATATGTGGACTACAAATACCTTGTTACTTGTTTGATGCTAGATGAATGAGACCAACTCTGGATGGGAAGATTTGATTTTTATTCCACCTGGCAAAAGCCATTCTCAACACATTCAAGAAGTAGTGAACACATGACGATCTTGATGCAGAAGCTCTACTGACCATGTGAGAGGATTTAGTTTATGAGGGGTGACACACAGTGCATGTTTAGATGGTATCTATCACAGTAGGAGAAGTAGGTGTCTCTCCCTCTCCCTCTGTTCGTGCGTATGTGGTGTGTTTGTGTTAAGGATACGAATTTCTTGGATGTTCAGATGATGGTCTCGATAGCAGGAAGATAAAGAGAGGAGATGCCATATAAACTAACATGTGACTCGGGGAAAGGTTTCAGTTTTGCAAATTTCATATGTTTTTGGAGTCAATTCGTACTCTGCTGTACAGTTTGATCGTTTTGACCTGCGGTTACGGTCGTATTAATGATTAATAGCTTCATGGAATTGCATTAGACTCTGAATAAGCACAATAATACTTTTTGGGATTTTGTTTGTGAAATATCATGCATGAGTTGCAATTTTCCTGGAGCACTGCTATCGGACTTGTGTTTTGTGATTTTGAGACCTTTGCTCTTCATGAGTTGTTAATAGAGCTTGGGTTTAGTCAAAAGGTTAAGATATGGGCAGCTTTTTTACTACTAGAGTATGAGAATATTGACACGGTAAACCATCAATTACGCCTTTTGGCTTTGATCTTAGGTCCTGAGTGATACTTAGGTCCTGGAGCATTGGATTCTCACAAATGTATTGCCTTACTCAAGCCAACATTCTCACATCTGCTTAGTCCATCACTGCTCGCGCTGGTGATACCTTTTATCGCAGAATGCTACGTCTATAGCTTAGCAGATTGCTTGGCCCTCTTTATCTTCAGTGCAAAAGCACTCGATCAGTGGGCTATTGCACTCTTTCTAGGGTAAATGTTTCTACAGGAACCCCCGGAAGCTTCTACGATGAACTATTCTTCATTTAAAGTTAAGTCTGTTATTGAAGCACAAAACTAAGTTCGAAAATCGTAGTTATATAATCGGAGGATACCAGACGTGATATGTATTTTCTCAGCTTCTCTGTAGATGTATCTTCTTTTTAGCTTCCTCTTGGCTATCACAAAAGTATGGAAAAACACGAGTACCTTTGATGCGTGCACACAGGGGTGCTCGACACTTGGTTGGTCTTCGGTTAATTTTTGTGAAGTAGTTAAGCCATTGTCGAATTTTATCATTTTGACAGTGCATGCATTTTTCTGTCAAGATACTTTTGCTTGTCAACTTACAGAAATGTACCCAATGCATACTTGTTAAGGGCATCTATGCTTGGTTCAAACTTTTACTTAAAATTTGAATTTGAGTAAATTTCATTTCGTACGAGGTACACTGAAAAAGATAAATCGATAACTAGCAGTTGTTAAATAGAATGTGGCGATAGTCGAAAGCAAGCAAGCATATCATCACATATAGTTGCCCCTACACATTTTGAATGAGGTACGCTGCAAAAGATAAATCGATAACTAGCAGGTGATAAATAGAATGCGGCGATAGGCGAAAGCAAGAAAGCGTATCATAACATAGAGTTGCCCTTACTTGCCAACGCGCCGATAGATAGGGCAAGCAAAGGGGATGGATGTCTAAGTGGTTGAAAGAATCTATATATTTAGTACGTACTAAACTTTCACTGTAAAAAGGACGGAGAGGGTACTACACTAGCAAGATAGATAGGGCGGGCAAACGGGATAGATGTCTGAGTGGTTGAAAGAGTCTTTATATTTATTACTAATTAACTAAAAAGTTTCGATATAAAGTTGTCTCATATTATAAGGAAGCATTCAAATAAAACTAAATCTAACAAGGGTTTGAGCTAAGAATTGAAGATAGTTAAGGAGATTGTATAGAGTCAATGGCTGTATGCTCCAACGAAGGGGATTTATTTCAAAAATTGTTTTTGACAATTGGTCTTAACCAAATTTTTATATTGCCACCCTTGCTTGTCCACAGCTAACAAAAAAAGCAAAATTATTAGAGAATATCACTTGTATGATGTTCCCAAAAAAAAAAAAAAAATGTGTATCAAATGTTTGGATCCATAAGAGCATCTTCAACCCAACCTATTCCTACGTTTTTCTTCTATTTCTCTATTTCTTGTTTCCAAAACGATATTTAAAAATCTTAAATTTTATCAAACCCCTTCCTCGTTATCAAATCTTGATTTTATCCCAATTTTATCATTTGGGAAATAAGGCCGGTACCCATCCTCTATTTCCTCCTCCGGAAGATAAAATTTGATACTCTATATATAGGGTATGGGAAA
This sequence comes from Gaultheria prostrata, assembly GCA_036023075.1. Lineage (NCBI taxonomy): Eukaryota > Viridiplantae > Streptophyta > Magnoliopsida > Ericales > Ericaceae > Gaultheria > Gaultheria prostrata. The sequence goes on along the minus strand of JAXBDA010000007.1, from coordinate 86,356 downwards.
CAAGAAATGAAGGATCCACTAAATTCACTTTGTCAATATAAATATAAATGCAAAAAAAATAGTTTTGGAGTGAGATTGAATAATGATCGGAGGAAAAGTGGGGGAGTATTTAAAAATGAAAATGCTAATCTCAGCCCAAATAGTATATGATAATAAGTAGAAAGTGCATAGATATCCGAGAAAAGTATATTAATATACGTGAAAATATATTGATATCTGTAAAATGTGCATCGATATTCGAACTAGTTTGTCACAGTTTTTTTTATGTCAGTTTCATCCTCTCAAATGGAGAAATAGAGGATGTCGGGTTAAGGAGATGGAAAATGATGAGTAATCGTGAAAAATGAATAGAGATGGTGAATTTTTGTTGGTCTGTATTCTATTTTCTCATATCAAAATAAGTTTCAAATTTGGAAAGAAATTGTTTGAATGAAAGGGAAATGCAATAGAGTGTTTGAGGAGCGACTATAAAGTGCTCCTGAAGCACCGTGATGTGGTGTTCCAAGATTCTCATTTGCTTCAAATTAGCCGCACTTACGTACGGTGAAGAAACGGCACCAGAACACCATGTTGCGGTGCTTCAGGAGCCCATTTTATTTTATTTTTTTCGTGTTTGAGGTCAATCTATTTTATTCTAATCTTATGAGGATTTGAATTAGTCCCATAAAGAAATGTGTAGCACTCTTGCAAGAAATAGCCCAAATGTCGACAGAAATATTTTTTAAAAACTAATGACGTGAGAGCCGCATGTAAACTAACAAACAAACACTGACTCAAGTAATTATTCAGTAGTCTCGGAGCAAAGTCACGTGGTACTCCGGGACACTCTAACACTATACATTCTTGTGAGACCTACAACTAAGTATATGAACTTTATAAATAAAATATCTGATGCCGGAGTGATCATTTATGAGGTCCATACACCTAATAGTGGGTCCTACAAGAATACCCGAAACACCACATGACTGTGCTCCGAGAGCACTAAGAAATTAGACCTGGTCTGCTGGCCGGATTGTTTTCAAAACTATTCAATCAAGACAGAGGAAAAACCAGGTAGTCAAGTCTCCTTGTAATGTGATCACAAAGAAAAGTCTGTGTGTACATATTTTCTGTTTAAAAATGACAATAAGCAATGTTAAGGATACACATGTCCGTACACAGATATGTTTAAAATCGTATGATGCACATAAATTCGTGATCATTTTTCAACGAAAAAAAAAGAAGTCTGTAAAATATTGGCTCCGCGTACGCATTTGTGTTACCATCTCTCTCCCCCCTCCACGCCCCCTCTTTCTCCCTCCGTAGCTAAATTTAGCAGTGATTGTAAATCTTCTGATTTGCAAGCCAATAGTAATAAAATTTCAATTTGAATCTCAGCCTTTTTGTTTCATAAACAGAGCGAGAGACAGCATTAACAACGTCGCGATTTTGACTTTCTCAATTTTGTTTCTGGTGAATATCCAGGTACCCTTCTCTTACCTCTGTTTAATTCTTCTTGTTTTCTTGATTCCTTGATTGATTACTTTCGTTGATTAAAGGAGCTTTGAATTATCTGGCATGTAATTCGTGATCAAGTCGTGAGAATTATTCTCGGTTTTTTGGTTTTTTTTTTTTTCGTTTTTAGAAATTTAGAAATCTTTGAACCAAACAAAGAGAATGCGCGTTTTGATTACCGTTACCAATTTCCTATGAAACAATCGAGATGTGCCATTTTCCACTTTTATAATCGCATGTGTTTGTATTTGTATAAATGTGTTTTTTTCTTTTTTGGATAATCGTACTTTTGATTATGCGATTATAATTTTCCATTTATGTATGAAATTGTTTGATGTAATCCATCTAAAATAGTTTTTATGTGGATGATATCTTGAATGAAAGTGTTTGATATTCAAGTTTTATATCTAAGCATCAAATTTTGTCTGTTATGTCGCGCGCTTAATTTTGGAAATTTATGTAAATTTTGATAAATCAGCCTCTGCTGGACGGTGGATTGATTTTCAAGGTTAGTCGATGTGCAAGTAAGCTGAACAGACATTCTGATTGACGAAGGCGAAAATGGAAGATGACAGACACAAAGATCATTCAATTGATGAAGCTTCAATAAACGAAGACGAAAATGGAAAGATCGAGCCCGATCACGAGGAATCAACAGACGAAAGGGAACTCAACCGTCGCAATGCTTCTGTTGAAGACACAGATAATACTAGCGATATGCAACAGACTTCTGATGGAGACAACGTCGAGGCTTCGGTCCTTCTGGAGACATTGAAGCCGAAGCAAGAGGAAAATTTTCGAAGTCCTGTGGAATCCGTTACATCACCGATATCAGAAACAAGTCCAAACAATGCTTTGGATCAATCTCTAGAACGCGATGATGTGATCAACGTTCATCATCAATCAAATGGGACTTCCGACGGACTTGAGAAAGATTTCGCTATCGCAAAACCGAAAGAGGAAAATCCATCAACTTCCTCGGAAGCAAAACCGAAGGATGGCGAAGATGGTTTTGATCATGCTGATAACGTAAGTATACCTTCTGCTTCGATCGCAATGGAGAAGGATGTTGAAAATGGCCATCACGTAGTTCTGTCCAACGACGTTTCTGAGACCCGAGTTGAGGTTTCTGGTGGTGCCATTGAAATACCGGCGGCCATAGATCCTTCGAAACATCTTAAAAAGGTGAATCTAAAACGAGGTCAGATCGATACAGCAGCACCTTTTGAATCTGTCAAAGCTGCTGTTTCCAAGTTCGGAGGAATTGTTGATTGGAAAGCACACAAAGTTCAAACCGTGGAGGTATAGAAGTTTCATAAGCCCCTTCTTTTTATTACTTGGTCTACTGCTCAATCTGTAGGAAAAACTGTCCGGAAAAACAGTTATCGAATTTATAATTTCGGGAAAATAATAAGAACACGAAATTATAGAAAGACAAACTGTAACGAAAATGAATAATCAAACCGAGGCCTGTGTTTGACATGGTTTCCTTAAAGCAAATTCGTCGCCTCACTACGGGTGTTTGAGGTTTTGATCGACGTTTGCCTCCCAAGATACATCTGCTTCAAACGAACAGTCCGTAACACCTACTAGATCGCTCTGGCGAACAAATTGGTGTATATACTCTCTCTCGAAAACAAAAGAAGAACTATGGAATGAGTAGCTGATTTTCGTGTGTATCAAAACAGAATTGGGAGCACCAATATATAACCATACAATTGAATACAATCAATATGGAGAATTCAATATTGGGAATTCAATTTCTGGAAGAAAAAAAAACTTATACAGCTATTAATCCATAATTAAACACGTTGGTATTAATCAACTACAATTAATACCGTATTGTCCTGATTCGATGAACTCGAAGAGGTCCTTTCAGTTGCCGAAATACTAGAAAATTTCCAACACAATGTGAATGCTTTGTCTTTCTGCGAACCATGTGAATCGCTACACTACTTCATCCAAATGTTTCGCGGGTTCTTGATCCAAATACAGAAGAAATTGTTCTGTACTACTCTTATTTGACCCATAATTCGACTCACTTAACACTTGAGCTTGTATATGCAGAGGCGTGCGGTGATAGAAGAAGAACTAGAGAAAGCACAGGAGGAGATTCCAATATACAGGAACAAGTCTCAGGCTGCAGAAATCGCGAAAACTCAAGCATTAAAACAGCTAGACAGCACAAGGAGACTGATAGAAGAATTAAAACTCAACCTAGAGAGAGCACAAACAGAAGAGCAACAAGCCAAACAGGACGCGGAACTTGCCAACCTCAGGGTAGAAGAATTAGAACAAGGGATTGCAGATGAGTCCAGCGTGGCTGCAAAGGCGCAGCTGGAGGTGGCCAAAGCAAGGTACGTTGCCGCTGTTTCAGAGCTCAAAACCGTGAAAAGCGAATTAGAACTCCTCAAAAAAGATAACGATTTGTTGTCCGTTGAGAAAGACTTGGCGGTTAAGAGAGCTGAGGAAGCTGTTCTTGTGTCTAAAGAAGTTGAGAAGAAAGTTGAGGAACTTACGATCGAGCTGATTAATACAAAGGAATCTTTGGGTTCTGCACATATGGCTCATTTAGAGATGGAGGAGAGAAGAATGGGTCTCGATATGGCGAAAGAGCAAGATATTTTCAATTGGGAGAAGGAATTGAAGGTGGCTGAAGAGGAGCTGGAGGGACTAAACCAACAGATTTTGTATTCGAAGGATCTCAAATTGAAGCTAGATAGTGCTTCAGTGTTACTTGTGAAGTTGAAAACTGAATTAGCAGCTTACATGGAAGCAAAATTGGAAAATGATGAAGAAGGGCATGCGAAAGGCGAGCAAACAGAAGCGAAAAAGAGGACACATGCTAAGATACAAGAAGCTGTCGTTTTGGCACAGAAGAAACTTGAAGAAGTGAAACTCAACGTCGAGAAAGCCATTGCGGAAGTAAATTCCCTAAAGGAGGCGGCCACGTCATTGAAGTTGGAGATTGAAAGGGAAAAGTTGGAATATGCTAATACAATGCAGAGAGAAGGAATGGCGTCGGTGGCAGTGGCCTCCATAGAAGCAGAGCTAACCAAAACCAGATCAGAGATTGCTGACCTGGGAATGAGGGAGATAGAAGCAAGAGAGAGGATGGTGGAGTTGCCGAAGCAATTACAGGCGGCAGCTCAAGAAGCTGATCAAGCTAAGTTAGAAGCTCAAACGGCTCGCGAGGAGTTTTGCAAGGCAAAGGAAGAAGCAGAGAAAGCAAAAGCCCAAGAAAGAATAATGGAGAGTAGAATGGCCGCGGCAATAAAGGAGATAGAGGCGGCTAGGGCTTCTGAGAAGTTGGCGTTAGCGGCTATCAATGCTTTTAAAGAGAGTGAATCGGCTCAAACAACCAACGGTGAGGATGCACCAGCCTGTGTAGCAATTTCTTTAGAGGAGTACTATGAACTAAGTAAACGAGCCCACGACGCAGAGGAGGCAGCTAAGTTGAAGGTGGCCAACGCAATCTCTCAAATTGAGGATGCCAAGGAGTCTGAATTGAGAACTTTGGAAAAAATGCAGAAAGTTGGTTTTGAAATGACTGCACAAAAGGAAGCACTGGAAATGGCACTGGAAAAGGCTGAGAAGGCTAAAGAAGGGAAGTTATCGGTAGAACAGGAGTTAAGAAAACGAAGGGCTGAGAACGAGCAAAGGCGAAAAGCGGGTGAATCAGATAAAGGAGTGAACCAAAATGAGGAAAAAGAAAGAATGGAATCAAATAATTTTGTCCAGTTGCCGGGTACTTCACTATCTACCCAGCAAAGGTTGAGTCTGAAGGCTTCTTCGGGCAGTAATGCAGAAACTGAATCTTCATTGGACGTTAAGGCTGGTAAGAAGAAGAAGAGGTCGTTCTTCCCTCGGATTTTGATGTTCTTGGTCAGGAGGAAGGCACAAGCAGCCAAGTCTACGTCTACGTAAGCTCGCCCCTCTTATTTTCGGGCAGCTTCTTGCTGTGACCTGATCACCGGGAACAAAGTACATTCGGCAAGAGTTTCTCTAATTTACATGAGGGAGTGTATTTTCTGTATGATAAGTCCATTGAATATACTTTTGTAATTTAGAAATTTGTTTTTGGCTGGGGAGTTCAGAAGGAAAGGTAAAATAAGATTGTTCTTCTGCTTTGGTTGGGAAAGAAGACAATAAGATGGTTCTGTAAATTTTGCTTGAGATTCTTACACATTCGACTTAATGAAAATAATTTTGTTCTCAGGGAGTTAATCACTCCGTCGTGGTGTTGTGAATATCAAAATCTGTATGTTTTCTTGGTTTGTTTCCTGACATTTTCTGCGTTGCCGAAACAAATACGTACATGTGTGGGTATGCTAAAAGACAGACAAACACCAATTGAAGCCAAATCTTCTCACTCAGGGCATAGGATTGCCAAATGATAAGAACCTCACTCGGCCAATTCTAATCCAACCTGCTAGAATTCATTTTCAGGCATTACTTCAAAATCTAGCAATGTTTATCTCAGATTCTCAACTGTGGCTGTATGCATATTCATCTAGGTCAAACCAACAATAAAAACGCGACTCAGAGATGGAAGTCAGCAATGTTAAAACACCACCAAATCATTTCGTTTTCGTTTCAGACACAAAGGTCTATAACTAGTGTTGTGCATTTCAAAGGAGATACTATAAGTCTATAACCAAGGACTGCATTAAGGTTCAATCTTTTGATTGCTAATATGCATCTCAGAATAGTCACCTTGCAGGAACAGCTTCCTCATCTGCTCTCTCTTATATTTAAGTACCCTTTTGACATAACTGTTCAACCCCCCTGCTCCATGATGATTTAGTAGAAACAGTAAACTTACAAGGCAACTCCATCAAGTTTTGGAGTCAAGAAAAAGCTAAAACATTTCTAGCCATGTCTGAAACTTTTTAACTACTAAGCTGCAAATATTCAGTTGCATATATTCCTCACAGAAAAGTTTCCAGGCGTCTACCACTCGAAGCTAATTTTCTGTTGCATTAGTCATGTAAGGCTATCAGCAGTTCTGGTCTTGGAAAGATTAAAAGCAATCTGTCGTAGACTTCAACTGTTGAAGTTACCCAAATGCAGCAGCAAGTATGAGTGGGGGATAAACCCAGCAATCAAAACTGAACTGATGGGAAGATAACTCTGTTGTCAGTCTAATTTGCATCTCGTAATTGATGTGCCGAGCAGTTTGTAATGCATATAAACTAGGAAAATTCATCAGTAGTTCCAAACATAAAACAGTTCCGTGACATATCAATGGGGTAAAAGAACCAGTGAAGGGTTCTACAATCCTAGCATTGTCCAACAAATGCAAAGTAAGCAAATAAAAACTGATCGGACACGTATTGGTTGAAGAGAGCTATATGATATACTCTTACAAATGAAGGGATGCAACATACAAGCAAAGAAAAAACAGAACTTAAATGTTGGCAAAGTCAAAAGCGGCAGGATTGATATTCCGAATTGCTTTCAAAGAAAGAACATTACATTCAGCACCGAAGTATATAATCCATAAACAAAGATAAGGCATTTATTAAGAAATTCTGATTGACGGTTTCTATCCCCACTAATTTCCAGACATTTCTTTCGAGTCTACAAATCACAAGGGTCAAGACACATTGAAAATCACCTATAATGAATCGCACAAGTAATCCAAACATTTCAGCTCACATCTTAGAAGGCTTGGGGAAAATATCAGGTGTGAATTTCTGAGCGGCACTCAAACTTCCCTTAACCTTCATCGCACCTCTGCATCCACATGGTATCACAAAAGCAGTTAAGTAAACCAATTTGAATGAGATAAATTGGGGGGGAAACCAACTTAGGCCGAGTTTTCCGTTAGATTTTATGAGAAATCTCATAAAATCACGCACTTGATAAAATCACTCTCTTTCCCATTAGATAAAATCCAAGTGTGATTAAATCACCACCCAATGCATCATTTACCATTTTGCCCTTCCTTTTTCTTTAAGGGGCCCCACCATATATAATAAAAATGAACATTTCAAATGAATCCGGAGGCAAAGCCGTAATTTCCTCTTATGTCCTTTCCTCTTCTACAGTGGACTCATTTTACCAAATGCCTCATTTTATCAAATGAGGTGAAAGGGTGATCAAATCACCTCATTTTATCTAACGGAAAACCCGCCCTTAACAAATTCATGAAAACAAAAGAACGAAAAACTCCGTAAATATTAACCTCATGAAAGCAATTTGAGGATTCATCTTCCCAGTGGCAACCTTGAAAAAATCTTCGTCCGTGAAAGAAAAGGTGGCATCAGGCTTCCCATCCTCGTATGGTCCTGAAATCCCCGAAGTACCAATCTGAATTAATAAATCATTACAAACAGATCTCAATGCAGTATTTAGTTCCTACCAGATTGATCCGATGATAATAGGAATTGTACAGATATAAGATTTGAAATTTGTATTCTTCACTACATGCAAATTCAACAAGCATCAAAGACTTAAGCTTACACAATCCCAACTTATTTGCAACAGCAACACTCACACACACACACACATACAAAATATCGATTCCGGAAAACTATGTATGAGAACTTTGACAACAACTGGTGGCACAAATTCAAAACCTTAACTTTTCCTAAACCCAAAGTACCAATCAATTAAACTATAGATTTGCTGCATTTGACGCAATTCTTAGCTGCTACAAGCTTAATTCGATAACTCAACGCATTGGACGAACACAAGAATCAATATTTTATGTGCATCAATACATGTAAATCCAACGAGCATCAAAGCTCACGCCTAAACAAAATTGAATGATATCTTCAGTAACGAATCTATAAGGAATCAATCAGGACGGTAGAAGAAAATACGAAATGATGAGAATTAAGATGAATTGCGGGAAAAATCCGAAAACCCTAACCTTTCTTAACTTCTCCTTTCTTAAGGTCAACAACGTAGATCTCCTCGTTGAATCCAATTTTCTGTCATCATCAACCAACAGTAATAAATTCATAAATCTTATTAAGATCAGATTTCAGTAATCACACAAATACAGAAAAACGAAATATCAAGAGAGAGAGAGAGGACCTTGGGAGCGATGTTGAGTTGATAGACGAGGCCGATTCTCTTGGTGATTTCTTTGCCGGCGTCGGTGGAGAGGTGGAGCTTCATCTGCTCAAGTAGAGCGTCGGACTTGAGCTGAGTCGAGCTCGCCATTTTTGCTCTGCTCTGGTATTTGCTATTTTGCGCGGGGGGCGGAGGAGAGGCAACACCTTGGATTCGACGGACTTCTGTGTGAATTTAAGACAATTGATGAAGAAAGTGGTTGGGTATAGGAAGAAGATAACCCGATTATTAACTGCAAGCAAGTTATCATCTGATGAGATCAGTCTCCGGCGCATCGTCACGTGATGTCTAGTCTTTCTTTTGGATCATGTTTTTATATTTTTTTGATTATCTCGACGAATAAGTAATCTTGATTCTGTCGTCCATATGAATAATTAATCTCAAAAAAACGTTGAAAAACTAAATAAAAATTTGTGAGAAACAAAAAAAATACCGAAAAAAAAATATTAGACAAAAGTTGCAGACTTGCAATGAATTATGCATTTATTTCATGAAAATAAAATACGATTTGATTGGTGTTATTACGCATTTAGAGCATGTTCGGATTCCTCCATTTTACATTTTCATTTTCTCCTTTTTCTATTTGTTAGTTTTCGATGTTTGACAGGCTTTTCCAAAATGGATTTTAGGAGTGTGTTTTCATTTTTTAGGTTCAAAGAGGAGAAGCCAAAAATTGGCCGGAACGAGCTTTTTTATTAGTGTGTTTTTCCAGTTTTCTCATTTTCATTAACAAAAAGATCTACATGATGTATTTTGCACGTATGTCCAAAATATTACTCCAGCTATAAAATGATCTATACATTTCTCTCAAACACTCTATCAGATTCAATATATATTCTGATCAAAATCTAAAAAGGCAAAAGGACAAAAATAAAAAATGAAAAGTTAAATTGAACTTCCCAAATACCCCATCAATGAAAACTGTTTTTTAACAAGATAAAAAAGTGTGTTAAAAAAGTGTGAGAACACAATGTGATGACGCCTGAGTAACACTCCATAATTTTACCCGCCAATTTTTTTTTTATGGAGTAATAACACTCCATAATATTGGTGGGACACGCCATTCAATGTTTTCTGGTATTCGGTGCAAATGCTGATGTTAGAACAACAATAGATTGGATTGGCACGGAATCCAATTTGAGGAAGAATTGTCAAGGGATGGCAATCTCGTCCAAATCGTACCGAATTGATTAATTTACAATATTTAACTACAAAAGTTTTAGCCATGATTTTGATTTTAGTTTTTAATTTTGAAAAACCAAATAGTTCAGCTTCGATTTTGGTTTCATGGGAAAATGAACCGAACCGCAACTATATGGTGCATTATTAAAAGATTTCGATATTTAATGTTCTTATTAAAAGATATCAATGAAAAATTGAACCAAAGTGCCAAGCCGGCGTAATTTTGTTTATGGCTTCAATAAAGACAATACCAGTGATTTCAGTTATATTTTGATTTTAGTTTTATGTTTCGGTTTCGGTTTCGGTTTCGATTTTATCAATAACCGAATTGAACCGCACTGTTGTCATCCCTACCGCACTGTTATCATTCCTACTCTCAACTCTCAAGCCACCAGTGACCAGCCTCACCACAACTTATTAATGTTGTTGGCAAATTTCATCGACACCACTTGCAGGATACTTACTGAAAAATGAAAAATGACAATTACTCCTGTAATTTCTATGTGCATTTCAGCAATATCCCAAATCAATAATTCTCTGTCCAAATACGTTAATAAGAATGAATAGAGTTTCTCCGCAACAATTTTTTCTTCTTTTCATGGTTGCCTCTCTTTCTAGTAGTATATATACAAATTTTAGAGCTCTGTAGTTGGCATCGGTCATCTAGTTGCGCGACGCCTTACTGTGCCGTGAAGCCCTCGACTATAGGTGCAATAGTCACTTGGTTTGTATCAGACGATAAGATTCATCATTCGCAGAGCTACCGGGACAGAAGCGCATCGACAACGTACATTGATCACAGACATCTGACGGCCGAAACAAACTCTCACTGGATATATATCCTTCATTTGTTTTAGTCCTATTTTATGTTCTTCTCGTCTTTAAGTTGTTATTCTGTTGTCTTTGTATCCTGTAGTTTGTAATACCATTGCTCTTGAAATGAAATTATCTCTTTCACTAGGGAAAAAAAAAAGGGTAATGTAATGAACCAAAAGTAACTTATATCTAAAAATATTTTTTTAATAAGTACTAGTCTTTTTATTGATTCAAGCCCAATCCAAAAACTACAGAAGCCCAGGAACGAAACCTGGCTACACGGCAATACTCCATCAAGGAGAAATACAAGGCTCAAAAAAAGACGAAAATCGGAACCATTAAAATTAGAAAATTCAGCAGACAGAAATTCAACGCAAATGCCCATTTCATGAATGGAATTACAACATTTGAACAGAGAAAAAAATAATACTTCCTCCGTACCAATTTCATCTGACTACAAATCAATAAGTCGGTATCGGACAATAAACAACAAAAGCTCGGCATTTACAAGTACAATGATCTCAAAATAACTAAAATGAATCTTATCAAGGAAACCATGATGCCAGGTCTGCCAATTAAGTTCTGCTTTTCTCCAAAATTGCACCCGCAAATAGCGATGAGTGACCGACGCTAGTCAACATAAATCCCGAAGACGTGGTGGGATAAATAATTTTATTTTATGATTATGAAATCTAGTTAAATTGCATCTGGCGGTGACATTCTAGGAGTGTACAATGTGTCTCATTTACAAAGCAAACTTTCAAGCCCTTTGCTCGTGAGTATTTTCAAGAACTGGGACTTCAGGTCCATATACCACACGACACCGCTCATGGAATGAACTAACAAGTCGAGAGACTACCTCCTTGAAAAAAACTGACGCCATCTGTTGAACATAAAGTGACGGACCAAGTTAACTTTTGAAAGTCAAAACCTGCTAGGGTGATAGGAGGCTAAGATAGTGATACAGAATGATTTTGCCACTTAAACAAACAAACATATGCGCAAACTTGTAGCATCATTCCAGATAATATACTTTGTTGGTGGTTGGAGCAACAGTGCATTGCATTTGTAATGGCCTTGCGGGCATAAACAGCCATAGTGGAGCTGATGAAGCAGGCTACAAACCAAGGATTGTATCTAGGATTGTATCTATCAAGCACCGACACCCCTAATAGGTCACCATACCCTTGTTGAACACCCTAGGCATGAACCCACATACGTATGAGACACACTGAGCTAGTGTCTCCATTTGATGTTATGAATTTATTCCTGGTTGTTTTGACGAATGCAAGTTGTTTGATTTTGGAATGAATGCTACAATAGATACTTATTGATTTTGCTTGGTTGTTGGATATTGGGTTGATACTTTTGCCCTTTATCCGGCCATTTGTCTCATTAGAGTGTTAATATGCATTTGTTTGATTATTTCTGGGTATAATATTTATATAAACAACTAAAAGTATCTATTCATGTGTATATGTGTATATCTTTTGCTATGTCCCCCCCCCCGGCCTCCATGTATTTGTCGTGTCCCATGTTCGTGTGTCCGTATTGATGTCCATGCTTGCTTCTTAGGTTTATATGGATATAGGTGAGCCTAGCAGTGGTGCGATGGAACTGTTTGTGATGCTACTGACTGTGGCACCTAAATGGAGTACAATACTGTAGATTATTCCATAAACCGTTAAAACGCACCAAGCAAGATCAATCTGGGAATGTAAATTCCTAAATGCATCACCTGCAATATGGTGTCAAATTTTCTAAGCTATGGCCCACCTTGCATAAACTGAACAAATTCAACATTGCATGCACTGACAGAAGAACTGCATTAGCTGTAGCATGAAGATCACAGGTCTAGAAAGTTGCACATTACAACAAAATTGACCAAAAGTATATTACCTGTCGATAGATTGGTGACTGGAACTTAAAATCCACAAAGAAATAAACGTTGCAAGTTCCTGGATTGGGTCCCGGACTGAATTCCCAAAGGTTTATTAAATGATCAAAAAGAGTACTTTCCGATGCAGTTGACTGGAACAAAAACAGGAGGGATGATAATAAGTGTATCAACATTGATACCATCAAACAGATTCATAGTCCCACATGATGATCAAAACAGCTCATTATAGATCAATGTCCATATAGGAATATCTGAACCCGACAGAAGCCCAAGTCACAGGAACAAGCATATTTAGATACGAAAATTATATGGGTAACAGCACCACGAGTACCCCAAATGCACACCAACACATCCTGACTGTCCAAAAGCATTTTTCGATGTTCCGGATTTGAAATGAATTCTTACCGGTCAAATTTAACTTTGACCGGTAAGAATTCATTTCAAAACTCGGACCATTGATTTCTAAGATGGACGATCGGAATGTGTTGGTGTGCATTTGGGATACACGTGTGGTGTACCCATAGCATTGTTGTATTTAGATACTACTTGTTTCAAACATAAAATTTTGCTAAATTGGGGTTGCATATCTTGGATATATTGATAATTACAACAAAAAAACGTTGGACATAAATTGCTAGCTACTTGGTCTAAAATTGGACATTCCAAACTAATGAGGAAGCTTTTAAGGTATAACTTAGAAATCGGGAATATCTATAAAGGTCATTAATAACTTCAGAGCGCATGTATTACTTGCCATCCTCTTACCTATCTTCCTGATTCCTGACAAACCTTTTCCAAAATTTTCACATTGCATTCTTCATATAGTGTGAATCCATAGATCACATACATCTATTATTGTTTCTGGATGCCAAAAAAAACAAAAGAACAACCCGCACACACATGAATCCCTCCCCTCCTCTTTGGGGCAAACTTCAATCGCAACACCAAATGCTCAGCCGATATTGCCCACTCCCATCTCTAGGAAAGGAGCTGTAAGAGCTTAATTCTGACTTATTGCAGTCGCATGGGGTTTTGCTGTATTGTTTAACTACTTTTGAGTGCTGCTCAGTTGCTTTCCATTTGTTTTAAGGGTGTGGTCCAAGAAAAGATTTTGTAGTCTTTAAAGTGTGCATTGTTGTGTATCAACTTGGATCAGACAAATTATTTCTTACGAGTTAGACAATATCTTAAACGCAAGAGCGAGAAAATGCAATGAAACTTACCTTGACGAACGTTGGCCTCTTCCATTCCACATGGGAAACATAGCTTTCAACAAGAAATTTGAAACCAATCTCCAGCTCAGCATCAAATGATCCATCTGGGTAGCGTCGAACTATATCTGATCGCTGGCACCAGGGGAGAAAATCTTGATACAAGTCAACAGCGGCAACCACATTGAATAATTGCTCAGGAGAATACCTAATATCAATAACCTATATTAACTTATAAAATAGCCATAGGGACATGGGCGATGTCAAAATGCAACCAAAAGAAAACATAGTTAACATGTCAGAATCCCACTCCGGAGAAATATCTGGTCTTGAACATGTTGAAACATATAAAGTGTTGGAAACAAGTTTTAGGCATGAGAAATGCTAGTGCTGCATAAGGTGGACAAAGAAGCAAACAAAATTGCTCTCATCGACTAGCCAACAAACAATAAGATAGCGAAGTCTCAATCCAAATAATATTGACCGTTGACAGAAGATAGTAAGCATGTTAAGACAGACAAGTAGTACCAAGTACACTGGAAATAGAGATATAAAAAAGATGATAACTAATAAATGCACATGCTTTATTAAAAGATAGCAGTAAGAACACGATATGGCTTGGTGAGAAATTCCAGTGCTATATGGCTTGGTGAGAAACAGAAACTTCTTCTTCTACCCAGCCTCTCACACAACGCAAAACCAACAAACAAAAGGAGTCACCATTTACAAGTAGAATAAGGAAAAACATACCCCAAAATGCGCCGCTCTTCATAGAGTTTTGATACCATGTTGCCCTCTTCCCCATCACCAACACCAAGAAAACCCCTCCTCTGAACAGCAACACTGCTACTGCAACCACTTACCCGGAATGAATTGACGTCCTTAAAAGCTTTAATGTCCTTATTAACCGGCATTGTTTCAATTCCCGCTATGCCACTCAACCATCGTATCTGAACACAACTTCCCAATCCCCCATAGTTCCCATAATACCTTATCAATTGTCTACTGCCATTCCGTTGTGAAATTAACTGGCCAAATGCCTTCCACGTCGACACAGCCGACCTCATCGTAAACGAATCACTAATTTTTCGTCTATGAAAAGCTGAAAACCCTAATTGATTGAATACCAAAAGTTCCTTTTTACAGGGAACGCCTTCCTCGACCTAGGTTCCAGTTTTGCAACAACATCAATCAGTATCACCACCACAAATTCAGATTCAACAAAAAGAGGAATCAAACAAAAATCACCCTTCATAAGAAATGATGAGAAGAAACTTTGAATCCAACCCAAAAGCTTAGGGAATAGGGTATTAAGAGGAGTCATATATTCCATGCCGAGGCAATATGGGACCATACTCTCTAACATCTTCTCTTGCGCACCTGTTTTTAGGTATATCACGTGTACCAGGATTTATCACCGTGCAATCTTTTACTAGCCTGTCATCGACTCGTCATAGTGTAGATTGAACTCTTTCAATGTGAGATGAATGGGTTCCAGTCTGTATATTACTAATTACCTACTTCATTCCCAGGCAACATGAAATAGGGCTGCAAACGAGCCGAGTTACAACTAACTCGAGCTCAGCTCACGTATTAAATGAGCTTAAGGCTGGACTCGATGGTCAATGAGCCGAGCCTCAAACTGCTCGCGAACAATTCGCTCGAATTATTTGCAGCCGTAACGACTAACGTGAAATGATAAATGGATGGTTGATCAAAGTAACACAGATGCAATGTTATTTACCCAAAAAAAAAAAAAAACACACACAGATGCAATGAACCAACCTCATTGTAAACGTAGCGAACAATTTTGCTCAATTAAGAGTCAAAACCCTAATCCACCGAACTACCTAGAGATCCGTTGCACAGGCAACACGTTTCTCTACCTAATTTGGAATTGTGCAACCAACCAAATCACAATCGCTACAATAAATTTGGAATAGAGAAGAAAGAAAGAAGGAATCGAAGAGTACCTGAACGAAGATGAGGTGGATTGCGCGAAACAAATGTATGATAGCTGTAACTTCACCTCGAAATCGAGAATCCAGAGTATTCTCCGCCCTTCGTTGATGAGAATCATGACATGAATCCCGCTTTGTTCGGTAAAAAGGGAGGAGAGGACCCAAAAAAATACACGTACGTGTTGCGTGTAGCATTTAGCCCTCACGCCAAAATTTCGGGCTCGTTTGCTATTTTCGGGCACAATTGCCGAGATAGCCCGTGCCATGATCAGAAGTATATGCTGTATGAACCATGTTACTCACATATCCCTTTCCACACATCACATACACATCCCTCTCATAAAGGGATGGGTCTCATACATAGGCCCCCATGTGTGAGACTCACCCCTATATGAGAGGGGTGTGTTGTATAACCACTAACCACCAACAGAATTGTCTTTTTTTTTTGCTTCAAAATCTTGGGGACCATTTTGTGACTTTCAAATTTACCACCATCATAGTAATGAAGCTTTTACTCAAATGTCGGTCCTTGTGTGCATACACAAAAAGTAAAGTGGATTTGTTAAAATCGCGCTGAGCTACTTTTCAAAAGAGAAATCTTCTTGCGAAAATCATCTAGTTTTGTCACTAATCATAACATTTTCACACTTTTTCTATAAAAACATTTTCCATATTTTAATACAATTTTTAAACCTTTAACGATAGCCCGGCGAACTAATTTTAGAATTTTCCTTGATGGATATGATGAATGTGAGAGGTTGGTTAGTAAGTAATGGTAGTTGGGTCATTTGGTGAGGGTAATGGGTAATGTCTATATATATATGTACGGCTTGATCCCTGACTGGAAGCTTCCGGGTGTTTTGAAGGTTTTAAAAATTATTTTTACAAAATTCGAACCGTCCAATGTGTTTAAAACGTGTTTTTAAGGGCTCCCTTAAAAAAAATACCGGAAAGACCTTGATCCGAGCAGTTTTTCACAAAAACTATACATTTACAGTTTTATGAAAAACTGTTTGGATCAAGTCATTCCCGGTATTGTTTTTGATGATTTCACGCGGGAGCCCTTAAAAACACGTTTTAAACACATTGGACGGTTCGGATCATAAAAAAAATATCGGGAACGTGGAGGTCTGGAGCCCGGACTAGAAGCTCCCCTATAAATGTACGTGTGTACCACCAAAGTCAAAATTTAAGGCTCAACTAAATTAGGAGATACCCAGAGAAAAATGAAATCGAATTTTTGTTCATATAAAAAATTTATTTGGTCGTTACATATATAATTTGCATATCTCTCGTGAGGTTTTTTTTTTTGGAAAATGTTAAGTTTTCATTCCAAGTCCAAAGGCAGAAAGATTACATCACAAGATATAGGAATGAACCAAAACTACTAACATATGACATGAGTACGATTATAAAGCACTACAGGCTACCGACTCCAGACACACTTGCCGAGGCAGACCGACACTACGTGAAGGCACAGAGTCCTGTCAAGATCTAGTAGTAGAGAATCCCAACGGAAAACCAAGCTCAAACCTAAGCATAAAGCACAAATGCAATTTGAAAAAACACTCCACGCAAGGAGGTTGAATCATAAGGATCAGTGGCGGAACACAAGAGGGGGGGAGGGGTCACGTACCACCCCCGGTTCTCAAAAGAAAATTACGTAAAACATTGTACCCGTTAGCATTTCCCTATATATTATATGTGTCGAGAGCTAGTAATTTGGAGAGCTTGTCGTCTGGTGGTAAGAAGCAGTCCCTCCACGCATGATGTCACATCACGTGTTCAATTCCTATCGTCTCCTCTTATTTTTACGCCACAAACTTAAAAAGCTTAAAAATTACACCTAAGAGCCAGTACTATTGCGAAACAATCCCATTTATACTATTCTAATACCATAATGGTAATAATAATTCCCCCGAATATTTTTTTCCTAAATTTTAATTTTCTCTCTTCTTTTTATGAGAATGATATAAAATTATAAGGAAAATTGTTTAACTTTAAAAACCTTTTACAAAGGTCTCTAGCCTTCAATAATTTCTTGTCTGAAATTCGGTTTAGAATCAAAAGTACACGATTTTCGACATTTACAAGCATGTTGAATTCTATTTTGACAGAACTTTACACTCTGGATGATTAACCTATGAAGAAAAATATTTTTTTTTTGGGTATTATGTATAGTCAATCTTAGGATGCTTTCTTCTTTTTGACATGAAATATATTGGCTTTTTTTGGTGCCACCCCCACCTCCAAATCCTAGTTCCACCACTAAGGATATCACCAATGACATACTCAAAACCAAAAAGTTGTTAAAGTTAACAATGTGTGGTCCAAAAAGTACTCACAATGGAATACTCAAACTTAGCAACATCTTAACCAATACTCAAATTTTAGCATTTGCATACTCAAAGTTACCAACTTTTTCACAATAACCAAGTCAATAACTAAGTTTAATGGACCCTATTTCTCTTCAATTAAATACATCCATCATACACAAAATCCTTCTCCCTATTCTATCTCTTCATTTTTCAACAATGCTTTCAAAATTATATTTTTTCAAAAAATATTTTTCAAAAACTGTTATTTTTCCCAAAAAATTTCTTTTCGAAAATTGCCTTTTTAATTTATTTTTTTTAAAGACAGTTTTTCTAAAAAAATTGCTATTTTGAAAATTGTATTTGTTTCAAAAAGTTTTTTTTCCTCATAGAACTTTTTTTTTTAAGTTTTTGAAAAGAAAAATAATTTTGACTAAGAAAACAGTTTTTAAATATTTTATTTTTTTATAATTTGAAAAGGTGATATAGCACTCAATTTTGATTGTACCATTGTGGACCTCTATGTTGTTAACTTTAGTCATCCTCTAAATGGATACTCAAAAGGTGATGTGGCAACTTTTGAGTATTCAAGTTTGAGTATACCATAGGTGATAACCTAATAATAAGGATTGAGGAAATAATTAACAAACTCTTAATGGTGACATGGTCACATTGCACATGAGGAAATTAATCTCTTATCAAAAACACAAACTCTTCCTCTTTGTTTGTTCTTTTCCGGCCGGATCAAAACTTCCACTTTTTGAGTTTTTCGCATCCAAAAAAAAAAATGACAAAAAAAAGCATCTTCTTTCTTTGTCTTCTGTCGACAATTACTCTGAGCAATATGTTGAACAACGAAAAATCAAATTGGTTAGAACAATTCCGTGTAATTGTTGTTTGCTTATTTCCCCGGTCATTTTTGCACTAGAAATTGCCAGCTCGGTTTCTTCGCTGGATTACTATTTCGATTAAGTATTATTTTAGCAGTTAACATCATGTCTTAATTTCCATTTCTTTTACAGGTTTTAAATGGTTTCTCTCCTCAATTTTACTTATGTATCTGCATGTTCTATTTGCGTAAGGTTTTTTTTTTTTTTTTCCATTACAGAATCGCTCCCAAAATATTCCTGCTCCAAAATTAAATTAAGAGAAGTCAGGAAAAATATACCAATAATTCTCCATACTTGCAATAGGTAATGAAAGAGATGAAGCCAAGCATTCACCCATTCAGACTGTTCTGAACAGTTTTAAATGGTTTCTATCCTCAATTTTACTTATGCATATGTGTTGAAGAGTGTGCCAAGAATTCAGTTTGAACTTTCCATACTTTTGGTCCGGGCGGGAGTCTTGACCGTTCAGACTGTTCTGACTGAAGATGAGAAGGATTTGATTGCAGTTGTTTTCGTCCGGACAGAAATCGAGTCTGTAACCCTATGTTTTGTAATCCTCTATTAAAGGGGGACTTCAGGATGTTGGGCGGAGGCCAGGTGGGCCAAGTCCAGCATCCTGCCGGGGCAGAGGCCAGGTGGGTCAAGTCTCAGTTGACCCGTTGGCACTTGGGTGCGATAAGGAATAAGAAAATAAAGTTGCGTCTTCACTAATACCTGCGGGTTTTGGTGAGATGGTAAGCGCTTGATCCTAACACAAGATTCTAGGATTTTATTCTTTTGGCTACTCTCTATGGGTTTGTTTCTGCATGGTTAGAACAACTAAAAGGGATGGAGGCAATAGAGGGGTTTCGAGATCAAAGTCCTCAGACAATAAAAAGGTTACTTGTTTTTATTGTAAGAGGAGAAGGCTCATTAAGAAATATTGTCCAAGGTTGCAAGAGAAGGAAGCTAAAGGTGACAAAATCGTTGTTGGTATTGCAGAAGATTCAGATGGGTCATGCATCACTACAGCAAATCAGGGAATTCCCAGTATTTTTCAAACGCCGGGAAAGGTACTAAAAACACCGGCAGAAGCTATTCCCGGCGTTTATCCCAGCGTTTTAACAAGTGTCCTTGATACCGCTATCGGGAATGCTTTCCGACATTTATTAAACCCCGGGAATGCTTCCCGGCGTTTGCTAAAACCCAGGAATTGATTTTCTTGTGGAATAAAATCTGGTGCCGGTGACCACATTGCCAGCGTTTAACAAACACCAGGAATATTACCAGCTTTTTTAAAATCCCGGGAGTGATTATTATTAACACCGGAAAATCTTGCAATTTAACCCCATTTCTGGGATTTAAAAAATGCCGGGAATAGTTTTTTCCCACCAGAATTTTTTTGATCAAAAAGCCTGTTTTGTCTTGCGGTATTGACTGATGTTTCAATCTATTAACTAATAATGAAAAATCCAACCCAACGTAGATGGGGTACTGTATTGGCAGATGATTGTGGTGGCCGTGTTGGCATCAATCACAGGAAATCGAGCGAGGATTACTAGTGCATTCGTAATCATTAGACAGTCTCTATTATCTTCAAATGTTGGCAAAAGGAATAATGGACAAACAAAATGGGACGAAAAGAGTATTATAATCTGCCACCTTCTTTCACTATAAAATCAGCCCCATATCATTCCTTCCTCTCTTTTTTTTTCTTTTTTCAAAACAAGAGTCAATTTCATTTCAAAAGCCCAAAAGCGCGCAATACAAGATTTCATCACAAGATACAAGAATGAATTAAAACTACCAACTTCCAGACGCGAGTGCATCCTCTAATAGGCTATGACAACACACTGCAAAAACAGGCCGGCTCAAGTTCGCAATATAGCATTTAAACAGCATGACTTCTCTACTCTTACCATTCATGATTCATGTGAAGAGAATGACTATTCTACTGTTCTCTTCATGTGCACCGGTATAAATACATGCATATCTCTCGTTAGTTTGAATTATAAGAACTGAGGAAATAACCAAGAAACTCTAAATGGTGATGATGGTCACTACGCACATGAGCAAATTAATCTCTCTTCAAAAACACAAAGTCTTCGTCTTCGTCTTCATCTTCATCTTCTTGAGTTTTTCGCATCCAGAAAAAAAAAATTTAAAAAAACGTCTTCTTTGTCTATCTTCTGTAGACAATAACTTTGAGCGATTTGTTGAACAACTTATATACGAGAAAATTGATCAAAACAATTCCGTGTAAGTGATATTGTTTGCTTATTTCCTCGTTGCAAGCCCGGTTTCTTCACTGTTTTGATTATTATTTTAGCAGTTAATGTCATGTCTTAATTTCCATGCATTTACAGTTTTAAATGGTTTCTCTCCTCAATTTTACTTAATGTGTGTTGAAGAGTGCCTAGAATTCAGTTTGAAGTTTCTGTTCTTTTGGTCCAGGCGGGAGTCTCGACCGTTCAGTCGGTTCTGACTGAAGATGAGAAGGATTTCATCGCAGTTGTTTTCGTCCGGACAGAAATCGAGTTTGGAAACAAGTCCGTGTGCGTTTTAACCCTATGTTTTGTACGTAATCCTCTATTAAAGGGGGACTTCGGGATTCTAGGATTTTATTCTTTTGGCTATTCCAAGGGTTTGTTTGCATGGGTACAACAACTAAAAGGGATGGAGGCAATAGAGGGGTTTCAAGATCAAATTCCTCAAACAATAAAAAGGTTACTTGTTTTTATTGTAAGAGAAGAAGGCACATTAAGAAAGATTGAGAAGGAAGCTAAAGGTGAGAAAATTGTTGTTGGTATCGCTGAGGATTCAGATGTGTCAAAGCCTGTTTTGTATCAATCTATTAAGTAATAATGAAAAATCCTATTCAATGTAGATGGGGTGTATTGGCCGAAGTCTCTAGTTGCGGTAGTAAGTCAAGCGGTGATTACTGGTGCATTCGCAATCATTCAAGAGTCCCTCGCACTAAGGTGCTTTCCCCAGGTGAAAGTCGTCCATACCACGGCCAAGCATGAAGGACAAGCTTACATACCCAAAATCAATTGTCTTCTAATATTGGCATGTGTGTGCCAACAGTGACTGCTACACATGCCAACATTAGAAGACAATTGATTTCGGGTATGTAAATCTATCCTTCATGCTTGGTCGTGGTGTGGACGATTTTCACCCGGGAAAAGCACCATAGTGCGAGGGATTGTTGAATGATTGCGAAAGCACCAGTAATCATCGCTTGACTTACTATCAACTACAGACATCGGCCAATACACCATCTACATTGCATTGGATTTTTCATTATTAATAACATCATTGTGCAATCTAGCTTTTACTCGTGTCTGTCATCTACTCGTCGTAGTGTAGGTTAAACTCTTTCAATGTGAAATGAATAGGTTCCAGTCTGATACATGTACAAACTTGAAATCCAACTGAAAAAAAAGGTATTAATTGGAAAGGTGTTTTTTGTGTTTCTGGAGTAATTTGGTTCCAGATTTCATCTATGCTGATATGTTGTATGATTTGAACTAGTTTGTCCATTAGGATTCTCTAATAGTAGATCTGGGCCGGTCTCTATGCCTATACCTAGTGTTGGTCTGCTTTGTTAGAAAGTACCCGGAGCCGGTCGCCTGTCATGCATTATGCCGTGCTGATGTCCAAATGTTTAGTAGTTTTGGTCCATTTCTATTAATGTGATGAAATCTTGTAAGTGCCGATGGCTTTCTTTTAAATGAGATGTTGATCTGATCTTTAAAAACAAAATTGGAAAGGTTCCAGTAAATCCTCGTATATATTACTAAATGCTTACATTCCCACGCAACATGAAATTGGGCTCAAACAAGTAAAGTTATAACTAGCTCGAGCTCAGCTCATATATTAAATGAGCTTAAAACTCCAATTCAAGCTACTCTTGATAGTACGTAAACGAGCCGAGTCTCGAACTGCTCATGAACAATTCGCTCAAGTTATTTGCAGCCCTAACGTGAAATGATAAATGGATGGTTGATCAAATTAAGTAATACAGATGCAATGAACCAACCTCATTGTAAACGTAGCAAACATCTTTTGCTCAATTAAAGAGTAGTTGAAAACATCGGCATTTTAAACTTGTTTAATAAATGAGCAGAATATGAACCTGACAGTATTCAGATCGTTTAGGCTCGCGAGAATGCATATACTCCCTCCGTCCCTTTTTAAGTGTGTTACCTCGTAATTCCAACTTTTTTTCTCTCACATTAACTTTTATAACTTTTACATCTACTTTTCACTACTTACCATTATCAATATAATAATACCCACTAACTTTTCAAAAAGGAATCTATTTTTAAGGGCAAAATAGGAAATGTACCCACTAACTTTTCAAAACACACACTTATTAAGGGACAGCCCAAAATGGAAATGTCTACACTATAAAAGGGACGGAGGGAGTATCATAAAAATTTCACGTAAAATATTGAATATGTATATACTTTTACTTATGCATAATGAAAATTTTATAACTTGTACGTGTATTTACTTTTTGAAAATACTATAAACTAAAATTGTAATATGTTTTTATAATTTCATATATGTACAAAATAAAAAAATTATTTGAAGCTTTAGGGTGTATAAGAGTATGAACATCTAATACTTATTTTTTTACTCATTAAGGTTTGTGAACAAAGTTCGAGTTTGACTCAAACCTACGGAAGCTCAGCTTGAGCTCGGTTCGTCAAAATTTCATTGAGTTCACTTAAAAACTTAACAAATGAACCTGAACATTTAGCCCACCATAGAGAGTGGAAGAAAAATATCTTACTAACGTACGTTGAGTAATGGGAAAAATGAATTTTGCACTACGTTTTGTTTTTATGTTTCGGTGATGATAATGCAAAAATGTTTTTGTCAATGTTAAAAATTCAGTGCATAAAATACTTGTACTATGTTCAAGGTATAAAGGCTTTCATGCACTTAAAATTTGAGATTAACAAAACCATTCTTGTTCTTTCTGTTTGTGTACACATGAAATTATTATGGTGTGATTCTATTTGAACCTTGACATTTTCTATGTTGCCCGAAAAAATTAAGATTTTTGCAATTACAAATATGTCATTGAAGGCTTGAACCAGTACCCCCGATTATACCAGTGTTTGTAAACCACCTTTCGCAACCACCGCGAGCCAACTCCGGGTCCACGTAGCACGGATATCACGTGACGGTACCTGAACGCACATCAGCCTTTTGGACCTGAACGCGCATACGGCCCAGGTCTCTCTCTCTCTCTCTCAAATCTGGACCGTCCAAAATATTTTTGGATGGCCGAGATGCGCATTGGGTATCGCCACATGGTACCCACCCAGCACCCAAAAAATTTCTCAACGTATAGAATTCCACCAATATTTGAGAGAGTGGTATGTTGATTACCATACGCATGACTACCAACAAAACGGGTACAGGTGACGTCACGGGGCTCGTGCCTAGCAGATTTACTGGAAGAGCATGTACATACTCATTACAAAGCCTAAAAGATAAACCCTAAAAATTGCCAAACT
The DNA here is from genome assembly GCA_036023075.1 of Gaultheria prostrata. NCBI lineage: Eukaryota > Viridiplantae > Streptophyta > Magnoliopsida > Ericales > Ericaceae > Gaultheria > Gaultheria prostrata. The sequence goes on along the minus strand of JAXBDA010000007.1, from coordinate 61,988 downwards.
CGAGTTCTAAACCGTATCCGCCCAGCATTCAAACAAAAGAGGAAAGAAGGAAATGAGATGCTATTGCAAGCTTTTGAATTAAGGATTTTCCATATTGCAACCTTAGGCATTGAGATGGAATAATCATACATACTACGGTACACTTCACATAATCTTTACGGCAATTTAACGGGACAATAAAAACAATTGAAGGCCATAAAACAAGAAAAATGCAACATGCTAGTCTAACCTCCATCACAGCTGCAATACAAAAACACCATGCTCATTGAAACCTACACTACATACGACCAACCGCCATGATTCCTAAATTGGGGCCTCTCTCATGCTAAGCATTTCTGAATTATCGTTACTAGTCGGTAACAGATAGGGCTCGGGAATCATATCTTAGTTTCCTTGGTTAGATCACCTGTTGAATTGTTTCTCGGAAATTGATCATTGTTTTCTGACTTCAAATCAACGCCGCTTTAGGACCTCTTTCTTCCGGACAAAGAAGAATTCTTGGGGACAATTTGAGTTAAAGGACGTTTGCCGAAAGGAACAACCTGAGAGAGCAAATGCGAGATTCATATTAATTAAGACGGCATAGGATAGTAAAATTGTTAAAAAAACAAACGATATCTGTGTAACAATTTCTATTTCCGGTTAATGGTTGGTCGGATCATGTAAATAGCGGACCTAACCACCAGAAATTCATGATGTGGATTCCAGCAAAGCAGCCATAAGATTACTCTCTTTCTGTTTTTCTTTTCTAACAGAAATGCCATTGCCACATCATTCTAGTGTTGTTTTCCCCAGAAATTTTTTGCGGGCATAGTGTTTTCCTAATAGTAATTACCTGATCATTGCTTGAAGTGGGAACAACCGAAGTTTTCCTCCTTTTAGCTTTGCATACATGCTTTGCCTTCTCACCTTCACTATCTTCATCAATAAAGTTTTGGTCTGTGACCTCTGCAACGGAAAAAAGGGTCATATATATGATGAACGTACAAAATGATCATTGCAGCAGTATAAGAGACTGAAATGTGCTCTGAGTGATGACCAATTAGGTACGTATTCTACTTTGCAAACCGAAGGAAATTATTTGGGCAGATGACATTTTCCAATATAAGACTCAATTCTGTTGCTAAGATCCCGCGATATGTATACTATCCGTCGTTTGCAATGAGTTAAGGGAAAGAACAGAAACATACAAATCCAGTGGATGGCTATTTTAAATAACAGAAGTACAAAAGTCCATGACGTCTATAGTGCTATTCACTTAACAGTCCTGGGTGTCATTATGACTTGGAAGTGGTCACCCTAGGGTTCTAAATATAGGTCGTTACTGATAATACCAGCCGTCATGCAACGGGATTTTGGACCTCCAATTCCCTCAGTTGCATATGTATCGGCCGGCCATACCACCAATATAGCTAAGCATCCCGACACATACAAATAACTTGCCAGAGAGATATCATGCATCAGCACGAACCCACAAGTGCGAAAATAAATGATGCAAGCTAAGGAAAAGTATATATCTGTTGAAACCAAGGCAAAAGATATTAGTTCAGAGCTACCTGTATTGCTTCCAACTGAATCGCTGCGGCACAAAGAGAACTGCTTCGTATTGGCAGATAAGTCAGCAGGAGCCAATGCTATTTTCTGAAAGCCACGAACTTCCAGGCTTCCAAATGATATTCTTTCTTGTATATCATAAGATAATACGTTTTGTTCTTTGCATGCAGATCTGAAATGATGAATCCATGGTTTTGCTAAGAGAACACGAGGCCCATTTTCTTTGTTCTTTTGCGGTTTTTGACTTTCAAAATTGACCTTTTCCCAACAGCCACCTCGAAGAACCTTATACTGCAAATGAGAAGAACAAGATTGCAAGAGTGATCAGATCACAGAAGCCCTGGAAAATGCAATGCTCATGCTTGGGTTTGCTCTAGAATCAATTTTTCAGATAAGTTTCCAAAAAATTGTTCTATAAACCTGAAAACTCTTCATTTTTAGCGATAAACGTTTCGTGAAACTTGAAGACATCTTTTCAGGTGTTTTCTTACAAAACGAGTTCTTTTCCCGAAAGATTCCTAAGTACAAGTTTCAACCAATAAAACAGCTTTCTAATTAAACAGCAAAAGAATAGGATTATGTATTCTAGCCAAAATCAGCAGGTAACACAGAGTGGCTAGACATCAAACCTGGCTAGAAGAGATACAAGCGTTGGAACGCTTTTCCCCAAGCTGTTTTTGTGAGCGCCTGCCGAGTGTATTAGTGGAATTATACAAATCATTAACGAAGGATGCTTCCATGGACTTTAGGTACAAACTGTGCTTCTCATTTGTCCACTCTGTTGACATTGATTCTCTGACCGGAGAGTCCTGATATCAAGTCATTGAAAATAAGAATCATAAAATCTTAAGGGAAGAAAATTATTTTGTTTTGAATTGATATTCAACAGGTAAACACCCTTTTGTGGATTTAAAGACCTGTATACAGGTACCACATAGCTCAAGCATAAAGGCCAACAAGCCAAAGACTAGACTGTGGGCTTTGCCCGGCTAGTCTATAGCCCCTTTTGGGGGTGAGATCTAGGGCTCGACTCCTATGGATAGGACGTCTCCATTAATTGTTACTCTAACATCTACTAACACACTATATCTGGCCAGAAAAAATTACAAAAAGAAAAGAGAGAGAGTAAAATTGAATGAATTAATCGAGATTCTTCATCTCTTTATTTACTTGTCTTTTCTTTTCCGCGATCAATCGTAAACCAATCCACAGTCCAAACACATCGTAACGCTCTAAGTGAATAGGTGTGGACTTGAACAAAGGGATTTCGGTTGAATATCGACAAAAATATTGGTGGTTCAGATGTAATTGCCATGTGAAACCTCTAGTGCATGGAAAATGGATTGGAGGTATAGAAATGTATAATATTGTATCTAGTTCTATCATCCTCAACAGGAAAGATTTTGAGCCACTCCTATTACATTATTCGAACCCATCACAATAAAGATCCAAAACCCAACATCCAAATCTCTTTGGAAATTATCTGAGCTAAATTTGAGCTGTTGCTGATAATGTCAAAACTCCCTAAATTAAAAATCAATAACACACCAAATGGGAGGCTAACACCTTGTTCGGATGGGATTTTGAGAACCGGTCTTGAAAATCCAAAACCTGGTGGTTTTCAAAAGTGTGCATCAGTGTGCTTTTCTACCTTGTTTGGTGGTTTTTTATAACAGATCTCGAAAACCCCTTTTGAAACCGAAAAAGAGAGGGTTTTCAAAATCCGGTTTGGAAACCCCAACCGAACAAGCCTAGGGTTAGGGTTTATGGTACACACAGAGTTTAGTAATCCTCAAGAATGGAACCGAATAATCAAAACAAAAAGAAGATCATCAAAAACAAATTACCCTCACAATGCTTTGTTTAGCTTTGGTTAGTTCTCAGAAACAACAAAGATCATCAAAACAAATTACCCATTAAAAAAAAAAGCAGACACGTCAATCATCAAACTCCACACCAAAAGCAAAGCAATCAAACAACCCACAAATAAAAACTCTAAACATGAACATGGGTATGAGTTTGCACACCTGACTCAAAGTCTCTTGAGATTGAAGAGAATTGATGGAACCGTAATCAACGATAACATCTGAAGGAGAAAGAAAACCCATAGATGCTAAAATTTAGGAGAATGAAAACCCAGAAATTCAATTTGATCAGAGGAAGGAAAATCAATTTTGCTGAAGAATATATAGAGAGCCGAATGAGAGAAAATTGTGAAAAGGGGTGGGAATAAAAAGAGACGTGCCTGTTGTCCTCGGCTTTTACACGTGTCACGAACCCATCTATTGGCCATGTCACCGGCTATGTTGATAGATGGCTGCTGTAGATATTTTTGGATATTTTTTTTGTGATCTTTGAAAATATCCCAAAATTGAAGAACTCCACTGGAAAAATATCCCGAGCTACTTTATTTATAGGAGATAAAATATCTTTGTTTTGCCTTTCTATTAATAGGAGTATCTTTGTTTTTGCATCATGGGGGTAATAATAGGAGTACCTTCCAGTAATAGCATGTGGTATGGGATGATAAGCTTTTGGGACAACGAATCAAAATTCTAGCATGAACCAAATATGTAGTTGTATATGCATCGTCTATCTTTGGTAATCAATCATGGGTGACTTGTTCAAAAATCTTTGGCAAACAATTTGTAATCTCATTAATTCACTAAAAAAATTTATAACACATCCAGTCTTTGCACTAACATCTTTTTTTTTCTCTCTTTTTTTTTCTAAATTACTCAAAAAAAAGTTTGTACCCTATGAAAGTGCCTAAAACCTAGGGTATCCTATGAAATTGCCTAAAATCCTAGGGTACCCTATGAAAGTGCCTAAAACATATGGTACCCTAAACCACTAAAACCCTATAGTAGGAAAGTGCATCATAAAACCTAAATCCTAGGGTACCTATAAAAGTGCCTAAAACCATATGGTACCCAATGAAAGTACATAAATCCTAGGGTATCATATGAAAGTGCATAAACCACTAAAACCTTATAATACGAAAGTGCACCCTAAAACCTAAACTCTAGGGTACCATTGGAAAGTGGTTAAATCCTATGAAAAAAAAAATCATGGACCTTAGACCTTGTAAAACTTTAGCATGGACTAAATAACCCAATAAATCCCACTTCTGGACCCCAAAACAATTAACCGATCAATCATTAAGATTATAAAAAGATTATCTTTAAAAATATATTTTTTTTTCAAACTGTTTAAATAACTCTGATTGTTCTGATTGCCTAAATTTAAAAAAAAAAATTTAGGAAGAAACTTGTTTTAGACAATGCTCCGGGGAGGGGAGGACCCAAATTGACATTAAATGCTATAGTGCTCAAGGATTTGAGTTTACTAGGGCTACGTAAGCAAGCACCACTTGACAATGCTCAATGAAGGAAAATAATTCATGTAGTCCCATTAATTTGGGATATAAGGCTCGGTTGGTTTGGTAAGAAACTTCTTTTAGACAGTTAAAATAACACAGACTGTTCTCTACTCCAGTATCAAACCGTAGAGAGGCTTAATTCAAAAGATAAGCAGCCATATAATTTGATAAAATGTAGTGGGTGTTTGGAAGCCTACTTTTTAGCTTTTTATTTTTTACTTTCTGGCTTTTTGGATTTTTGAATTATGGTCAGAATGAGGTTTGAATTTGAGAAGAGTGTTTGGGAGAAATTGTACAGAATGCATTTTGCAATAGAATTGAGGTTAAAATGAGAAGTAGAAATGAAAAAGGAGCTCCCCACCTCTTTTTGGTTTCTAGCCTAGAAAGCTCAAAATAGAAATGAGTTCTGAGGGAATGAGTTATGGGTGTTGTCTTCCAAACACACCCAGAAGTAGAAAAAGAGAATGGGAAAAACCAAAAAATTGGCGGCCAAACACCCCCAGTCTCGGGTGATGAACAAATATTATAATGTTAGAATTTTTTATTAAGATTAACCAAAGCTTATGGTTCAGAACTATTTTGTCCTCTAATGATGGTCCAACCGTCTAGTGTTTCATTTCGTCCAAACTTTCATGTGTAAAAATTTCAATTGAAGACAAAAAAAAAATGTGGATAACAATTTTGGGATGTGGAAATCACTTTCCTTCAATAATAATGATTTAAGTTGGGAGCCTTGTTGAAAAGGACAAATTACGTTGTCCAACCCGTAAATAGTCCATCAGATCTTTCCGAACAGTATGAAAGTGCCTAAATTCTTTGGTATCCTATGAAAGTGCATAAACCTAAACACTAGGGTATCCTATGAAAGTGTTTAAACCACTAAAACATTATAATATAAATGTGCACCTTAAAACCTAAACCATAGGGTACCATATGAAAGTGTCTAAACCTAAACACTAAGGTATCCTATGAAAGTGTTTAAACCACTACAACCCTATAATAGAAAAGTGCAACCTAAAGCCTAAACCCTAGGGTACCATTCATGGACCATAAACTTGATTAAAAAAAAACATTCCTGGACCTTAGACCTTGTAAAATTTTAGCATGGACTAAATAGCCAATAAGTCCCACTTCTGGACCCTAGACCAATTAACCGTTAAAAGTTAACAAAAGTATAGAGTGATAATTATTCTTTTTAAATAGTTCATTTTCCAATAAGGGTTCAACAAAATGGGACGGAGAAAGTAATTTTCATTTAAACCTAAGAGTTTTACTCCTTCTGTCTTAGATTGTTCTTTCTGTTTTGGGAATCCAATTTTTTAAGAATAATAATAGTTGTACATATAAAAGAAAATACTAAGTATCAACTCTTTTTTTTAACCTTTTAAATTGACCCTTTCTTTTGGGACAACCGAAAAAGAAAAGATGGAGCAACATTTTTAAACGGAGGGAGTAACATATGCCTACTAGATTTTCTAAAAATTAAGTACTATAGATGGTTGTGCAATATATATATATATATATATATATAACCTAAGATATTTTTTTAACCTAAGATATTTTCCCCCACAACTGATGGAGAAAGACTATAGAATGATTATGCGATGCCGTCAAAGGACAATGTATTAACTTTAGCTGTGAAAATGGACATGGCACAATAAACGCAACTAATATCTTTGTTTTTGCACATTAGCCGGAACTAATACAGTAAGTATCTTTATTTATAGCCTTTTATATAGGTGAGAAAATATCTTTGTTTTGCCGTCTACCAATATCTTTTGACCACACCAATTTTGACCAAATAGACCAATTTTGACTTTTCAAAAATTAGAAGAGGGAGAGAGAGAGGCTGGCTAGGAAAAGGAGGGAGAGAGAGAGAGAGAGAGGGTCAATTATTGCACCATTGGACAACCTCAATTTTAACCAAAATTCTCCAATTTTTACTAATCTTCCTTTTATGGAAACTTTCCATTTAAGGCATACTTGCCACTTATGGTATACTTCCATTAACAGAAATGTCTTTCCCAGAGAGATACAATCTATCAACTGACGTGCCTAAGATTTCCTAGCTTATAGCTTCCTATCATTTATCTTTGTTTTTGCAAATTAACCGGAACTAATACAATTTTTTTATGGGTAATTATCAGTTACCTCCCCTCAGGTTTCTGACACAGACACATACCTCCCCTCAGGTTTCAGAAATGACACTGACCTCCCTTGCTTTTGCTGACAATATCAATATTCCCCCTTGCCGTTACTTTTCAACTAATGGCGTTAAGTTTAGCATGAAAACTACCAAAATGCCCTTATAACAAAATAAATAAATTCTACCAACTTAATATTTAAAAAAAAAAAACAACTCATCTCTTTTATTTTGTGAAATTGTTTAATTAAATGAATTTAAATTTACTAGATCAAGGAGATTAGTGGAACCAGTTCAAAAAAAAAAATGGAGATTAGTGGAAAATGAACTGATTTATCCATTTGAAAACAATGAAGTTAATTTTTTTTTGCAAATTTTTTTTCCCGGTTTGTCTCCATCCTTTTAGGGTTTTTATACATATATTTTTGTTTCTCTTATCATATCACCATTTTCCTTTCGTCTCTTAAATCCGGCACAATTATCCCATTCGACTTAACTCAATAAAAAAAAAAGGATTACCTTGACTAAAATTATTTGAAGCAACATAATTTATTTATCGGTAAATATATGTATACATGCTTATTTCATATGTATGGTAGTAATGTATTTTACATGGTGATATGAATTTTATAAAACAATATTACAACGAAGTATTGTAACTTTATTGTTGAAAAGTATATCAAAATAATGATTTTCGTTATTTATATAACAATTTTTTTTTGCTACATAGTTTTGGCTTAATAGGAATTTTATTGACATGAGTCTATTTATTTTAATTTTATTGATCATTTTGGTTGAGACAAACCGGAAAAAAAACATTAGCAAAAAAAAAAAAAAAAAAAAACCTAATTCTTTTCAAATGGATAAATTTAATTTCACTTAATTAAATAATTTCACAAAATAAAAGAGATGAGTTTTTTTTTTTAAATTAAGTTGGTAGAATTTATTTATTTTGTTATAAGGGCATTTTGGTAGTTTTCATGCTAAACTTAACACCGTTGGTTGAAAAGTAACGGCAAGGGAGAATATTGATATTGTCAGCAAAAGCAAGGAGGTCAGTGTCATTTCAGAAACCTTAGAGGGTATGTGTCTGTGTCCAAAAACCTCAGGAGAGGTAACTGATAATTACCCTTTTTTTATTTATAGCCTTATAGGTGAGAAAATATCTTTGTTTTGCCATATACTAATATCTTTGTTTTTGCATCATGTGGTATGGGACGAGTCGGTTGAAGCTTTGGGACAACGAGGCAAAATTCTAGCATGACCCGGATATGTACGTAGTTGTATATATATTGTGGATCTTGGTAATCAATGGTCAAGATTATAAAATAATTTTTTTAGAAAAATTTTTTTGACAGTTGAAATAACGAAGACTATTGCCTGAATTATAGAAAAAAAAAATTTGGAAAGAAACTCTTTTAGACGGTTGAAATAACACAATCTGCTATCTACTGTCCACTCTTAGACTGTACTCTGTAGATAAGCTTAATTCAAAAAATGAGCAGTCATATAATTGAAAGTGTCTTGCTAACGTGTACCCAATAGGCACACAATAAGCACATAAGCAAATAAAAAAAACACGTACACTCAAATACACATTTTACACTTTTCAATATACTTTTACATATTTCTATGTATTTTTCACACATTTCAATACATTTTTTAAACTTTAACGTGTGTCCAGACACATGTTAACAAGGGAAGTCTTGTGCGATGAATGAATATAAAAATGTTACTAGAATTTTTTTATTAAAATGATTCAAAGCTTATGCTTTAGAACTATTTAGTCCCTTAATGATGGTCTAAAAGCTATTCATAGCCCTAAACCCCAATGTCTCTGCCCAGACTTGAACCCTGATCTCGCTTGGGGAAGAACTAGGAGAGTGCGGATTGTCTTGCCAAAAATGCTTTTAATCTTAAGTTCTTTTCAGTTATCTGTTTTAAGGGAACCTCCTGTTTTTATTCTGCAACATACACATTTGCTGATGATGCTGTGGGGGTTAAATACCCCAAAACTTCGTATGGTTAGTTTTCTATAATATCTTTGGTTTATCCAAAGAAATTTTTTTGAAGTTATTTCTATCTAGAATTTGTCTTAAACCACACTCGATTTACGCACACAATCGCAAAAACCCAAGGGGGGTGTGGGAGCCCCTTGGGTTTTTGTGAGTGGTGTGTAAGTTTAAGTGTGGTTGCAGTTGTTTGAAAAATACTTATCTCCGTCCTTAGGGCGGAGGATAATGTGTAAAAGTGTATTGATATCCAAGAACAGTTTATTGATATCCGTGAAATATGTATTGATATCCGAACTTATTTGTCATTTCAAGTCTACTATCACGCCTATTGGGCAGAATTTAGCAAGACCCTTGTTGTTTATATCTAAAGTTCATTCATGCTAAAGTTTATAGGCAACTATGGGATGTGCATATATAGAGAATAAAAATTGATACAATGGATTAAACACTTACAAGCATTTAATTGAGCTGATTTTTTAAAGGACCACTCGAAAAAATATTTTAAAGTTAATGAAGAGTTTCGATAACTTGTGTGGAATCTAAAAATGAACCCCGCAAACCGGTCTATGCATCGTTGGTGAACATTCCGTCGGTGTCCGTAGCAGTTCTCTACCAACCCTATGGAAGCCATCAATGAAAGAACTTCTAAAATTCGAAAAGGACTACCAAAAGTGTTCTAAAAGTTAATCTTAGGAGCTTGGAGTGGTTAGTACTGTTTTGACAATATTCGTGACAATAAACTGAAAACAAAAAATTTTATTCGGAAATGTAGAGTATGGAGCTATAGAGGTGATTAATTTGGGAATTATTGTAGGTCTTTCCATGAGGAAAGGGCTGAGATGGTCGTAGGTAAAAAAATGTAGGGTAAATTTCACTGACCTCCCTTCTGATTTCAGAATTTACTCTCACTTTTGTTACTTTACAAACTAATACACACATACCTCCAGTTGTCGTTAAAATTGACTAAACGGTGTTAAGTTTGAGAGCTGAAAGACTTTTGTACACTAAAAAATTATTTATGTTGAATTAACATTCCCTATTTTATGTTAACACATATTATCACATAAAAAGTATAAAAAATATTTTATTTTTTGGATCCTAAATAAAATAACCAATAATAACATTTCAAAAATTAAGACTCTTTGACATTTTTCTTATTTCTAGTGCATTTTTCCATAATCTTATCTACTTTATATTCAGTATCCGAATGTTGTTCCTTTTTAAAAATTCTCCTCATGAACATTAACCGAATATTATTATAAAAAAATTGATCAATAAATATAAATAATTTAAAATCACCTCCTTTCTATCTTTATTGTTTTTTTTCGAAACTTGGTACAAATTATTTCCTTTAAATTTTAAATAATTTTTAGCCCTCTTTTAACAGATTGTGTATCTGTTTTAACAGTACATTTCTCACTGTTTTCATCATTTTGGTGGTGGATGTCATAAGACTTAGTTATTAACTACATGGAATTATCATATTTATTTAAATTATATTTAGTTAATCTTGATGAGGGAATTTTTTTTAAAACAAAAGAACAAAATTAAAGTATAGAAGGTTATGGAAAAAATGCAATAATAATAAGAAAAATATTGTCCATTAAGAATATAAATTTTTGAAAAGTTTCTATTAGTTAATTTTATTTAGAATCCGAAAAATAATATAATCTTTTATACTTTACAAATATTACTGTGCATTGATATAAAGTACGGAATGTAGTGTAGTGTTCAACAAATTTTTTAATTTGTGCATTTGTAGTGTTCAACAAATTTTATAATTTGAACAGTTCAGAGCACAATCATAAGATACTAGCGAATGACCCGTGCCTGAAGGCACTCTACGGAACGAAATTTGAGTATGAAATACTTGAATGACATTCCGATTCCATGAAGTTGCAGTTCCAAGCTAATATCATTGTCTACCTGACCATAAAACATCATACCATTTAGCAACTGTAAATCTATTATTTTTTCTTACCCAATTTGTGTAATTAATTTTGGCTGTTACATGATTGAAGCTTTCCTTTTCAATTATGGCTGTTATGTGATTGAAAAGGGAATGGAAATTTGTGTTCCCAAATCAGTAATCATGAGTAAGAAAGGGGGGGAGAAAGAGAGAGTATCAAAATAGGCAGCGTTTTTTAGTTTCCATATATGACTGGCCATTTAGGCGGCAAAATCTGAGCCCGAAAATGCATCTTGGCAACCGATTAAAAGCTTAATCAATCTAAGCCCTTGAGGGCTGGCGTGAAAATCAATCTCGACCATTTATTAAATTCAAGAGCTAAAAATATAAGAGATTCAAAAAACTAAGCCCCACAACATAACATGACACACCCCTTCCTACGAAACTTGTACTATCACAGTAGCTGCCACTCACATTCCACATTTGCATGCGAATCTCACAAGATCATTAATATTACAAATATCTTAGGGAAAAGGTGTTTTCCCCTTTACCCGGTTGTGGTGCTCCAAAGTGGTATTAGGGCACTGGTACCTTAATTTTATTTACCACGAACATTGGATCTATTTACTATGAATAAAGGCTTTACTTACCATAAACATAGGATTTACTTACCACAATTTATGGTCTATACGTGTGGTAAGTGTTGTATATTTTTGTGGTAAGTAAAGTCTGTGTTCAAAGTAAGTACAACTACGCAGGAAAAGAGCAAAATCACCCTCTTTCTTGTGGTGATTTTCATCTAATGGCTCAGATTCATCTGTTTGTAATCTAACGGTTTAGATTAAGTGAGACACCGGTACCGCAATACCCACTTTGGGGCACCATAGAAATATCCGCTCAACAGATGGAGAAAGACTAGATGGCTAGATGCAATGCCATCAAAGGACAATGCATTAAATTTGGCTGTGACAAAGGACATGGCACATTGACCGCAACGAACTTTGCTACAATCATATACAAGCACGTACACACACTCAGAAGGCTTGTGGTCACATGGGACGGAGCCAGGATTTTTACATAGGGGACGAATATATATAATTAAAAAAATTAAAATAAACGGAGACAACGATTTAAATTTTTACCAATTCCAAAAAATACATATTAACACCAATACATGTGAAACTAAGCATGTTTCTTATATTAACTTAGATTGCAAAAGTATTAACGTTTATCTGATCGTATCTACTGAAATCAGTAAAGAGTTTTGGGCTTCCAAAATTTCAATCGCCCTTAGTTTTTAAAAATGAACTGGCTTAGTGAGTTGGGTTATAAATTTTGGGTCTTATTTTGTTTAAAATGATTGTAATCAAACCTCATTAAGACCAATTTTACTACAAGGATGTTTCATAGTAGCTCGAAAAATATTAAAGCTGTGAGTATTTTTTTTTAACCTAAAAATGGAGGGGGGGACGAGAGTATATAGTTTGATGATATATACTATATATTTTCAATGTAATAGCATGACTATTTTAAATTGTAGAGGGGACGAGGACGACTGCCCCTACTAGCCACCCCTGACTCCATCTTTGGTGGGCACCTTAACGGCAATGAACTTAGTTACAACTACACACACTCACTAGGCTTGTGAGAGTGTGTGTATTTGTTTGTGTACTTGTGTGTGCATGGTTATAGATTTTGTGAATGGCAACTATGAAAAATTGTAAGGTGTTCTATTGTCTAACTGCTCGTCAAATTTTTATAAACTATTTAATCGTTTCGATGAGAAAAAAAAAAACCCAGAAACGATGTAGTCACTTACATTTGAGTTTCATATCAGAAAAACGAAAAAAAAAAAAAAAAACCCTTACATTTGAGTTCACCATGCAGTTTCTGGCCTTGTTAACCAAGTATAGATTAGGTAGCAAAAAAAAGAGAAAATTGCTCATCACTTGGCTGGTTACTGTCTACCGTAGTGTGATTGTTTTATCTTTTTCTGTTGTTGATTATAAGTTTTTGGCTAAGTTTCTACTACGGTATGTTCGGTATTTTGGTATTTGTACTATTCATGCATTCCAACGCAAGTCATTCTCATCATATATACATCACAAATACTACTACTTAACGGAAACTAGACCAACTTTAACCAGTACTGTTCAATCGATACAAATATACCCACACAAGTTGCCAAAAAAGGTCTGAATTGGGCTTTAAATTGTAAGACTAATTGGATTTCCCACAAACCTTTTTTGTTTTTGGGTTTTTCCCGTGGATTTAGATATTGCGTGCTAATAGGCTAAACAGGTTAATGGGTTTGGATTCATATGACTTTTGTAGTCGCTTAATTTCTGGGCTTATCAGAAAATGAAGATAGAGGAATGGGCCTGCAGTAGAGATACCAAGTTAGTAATATCTATCTAGGCCTGTCAATGGATTGAATCCGGACCTGGACCTGAATCGAAAATCCGAATCCGATCCGAAAATCCGATATTTCAAATTAGAAAATCAGACCTGCAGTAGAGATACCAAGTTAGTAATATCTATCGTAGGCCTGTCAATGGATCGGATTGAATCCGGACCCGAATCGAAAATCCGGATCCGATCCGAAAATCCGATATTTCAAATTAGAAAATCCGAATACAATTTAGGTTATGCTATTTGCTAACCTCCGCCCACTAGGCGGAGGGTAATGTGAAGTTCACATTGTGGACATAAAGACAAACGATTTCGGATTTTAACATACATCTCATGAAAGTACATTTTTTCAGATATAAATACATCTTTCACACATTATCCTCCGCCCTTAGGAGGGAGTTTGGCATTTTCCTTATCTATCGTGTACGGACACACTAGTTCCCCTTCAGCCTAACTTTTTGTCAATATTTTTTGATAAGATCGTTGAGGTTGTTTTTATTTTTATAAATTTTTATTAGACTTGGAACAATTTTTGTACATTTCATACCTTGTTTTGATGAGAAGAATCGGAAAAAGTATAAAAATGTAGTAGATCAAAATTGAAAAAAGTTCATAGAAGACAGCGTCCCATATACACCGTCTTTTTTTTGTTTTTTTTGTCGTATTATGTGAACTATTTAAATTTTGATCTATTTTATACTTTTACGATTTCTCTCATCACATCACGCCGAATGATTTAATATAAAAAAATTAATAAGAATTGACAGAAAATAATAAAGAAGACCGCGCCAAATAAATTGAAAAGAGCGAACAACCAGGTTACATAAGATTGCATCACTTGAACACTTGTCATCGTTTGAGTAGTGACAAAGGTCCTTTATAGAGTTTGCAGTCTACCCGGGTATAAAAAAAGGGTAATAATTTTCACAATACTTTTTTTTTTTGCGATAAATGCACACATTTTCTTGTCTTTTAGTTATACACTTAAAAGGTGTGTAACAAGACAAGAAAGGATATGCATTCATTGAAAAAAGGGGTGGGAAAAATATTTCCATAAGAGCAAGTCCAATGGGGATGGGTATGGGGTTGTATAGTCATAATCCATTTCCAATTATACAACTCCATGCTCCAATGGAGATGGAAACCAGATGGAAAAGGAGATGGATATTTCCATCCACATTTGACTGCAGCTATAATTGACAGCTCATCAAAATCCAACTGCCATCAGCTTGAGATTGAACCGAAGTGTACCTGTGATAACCGGAAGTTGCCCGAAATCTGCAAAAACTCGTCGGAATACACCTGTGATCGATTTACAATCCTACCATTTTGGAAAAGGGAGAGAGAGGGGGTTTCATGTGTGGAGTTTGGTGTGAGGGAGGGTTTCGCCGGCGTGAATAGAGAGAGAGAAAGAGAGAGAGATCGGGTGTTGAAGTGTCCAGTGTCGATTTGGAACCAGAGAGAATGTAGAAGATAAGGACTAGGGGAAATTATTAGGTGTGGTGAGTTCATTCTCCACTCAAATCCAACGGCTACAATGGGGCATTCTCTCCATCCCAAAATGTTTGTCCGGATCGAAAAAAAAACGTTCAATAAATTTTTGGATGCAAGTTGACAATTTCAAGTCACGCGGACTCAAAAAATATATTTTAGGAAATAAAGTAGTTGAGTAGTTATTGAATTGAGATTGAGAAATTAGTAAAAATGCGGTGGAGGGAAAGTTAGTTAAAATTTGGAACCCTTTGGTTCTATTTTGGAACCTATCACTGGAGAAGGGATGCCAAAATTTGACACTTAGGCTCCGTTTGTTTCGGGCAGAAAACATTTTCTGGAAAACCTTTTCCATGGAAAACATTTTCTAGAAAATAAAACGTTTTCTAGTGTTTGGTTGTGATATGAAAACATTTTATATTGTTTGGTAGACATAAAAAATCACTAATATGAAAAAAATGACAAAATTACCATATTTCAAAAAAAAAAAAAAAACACATCCTATACAAATGACAAAGAATATTACAATGCATATCAGAAGAAATTTCTCGAATCAAATCAACTCGAAAAAGGAGTACCCACGAGTATCCAACCAAGTAATAAATTTCTCGGGATAATGCTACAGTACACACCCCCAAAAAATTATTTCATATGAGATTTTGTGACTCAAAATATGAGATTTTGTGGCTAAAGGTATGAAAGGGCATACCGTATGCACCCTCATACGGGTAGTCAGAAAATCTAATATAAGTCCACAAAATCTCATATGGTCAAATATGAGATTTTGTGGCACCTTATGGCCAGTCCACAAAATCTCATATTTGTGCCATAAAATCTCATATGGTTCAAATATGAGATTTAGTGGCACCAAATATGAGATTTAGTAGCACATTATATGAGACATGTCACATACATGTCACATCAATATATATGTGTCACAAAATCTCATATTTGTGCCACAAAATCTCATATGGGTCAAATATGAGATTTAGTGGCACCAAATATGAGATTTTGTGGCACAAATATGAGACATGTCACATCAAATATATATATACGCGATATGTATCACATTTCCACTACAGGACAAAACCATCATATGAGATTTTGTGGCCCTCTATATGAGATCGATTTTTTTTCATATGTGGAGCCACAAAATCTCATATTTGGGTGCATACCGTACGCATATATCATATTTGGAGCCACAAAATCTCATATTTTGAGTCACAAAATCTCATATGTAGGGGTGTATATTGTAGCATTCCTCAATTTCTCGAATCAAATCGAAATGAAGCGTCCATTACCCTTGGATTCACAACACAGGTGCTATTAATTTCCTAAACAATTCCTTAGTCCAATCAAAACCCAATATTGCAGATCGTCCTTTCCAATTCCAAAAGAGAATGGAAATCCAAAGTAGAATCGAACAAAAAGAAGTAATTTTAAGGCACTAAACACTTTTTCAATCATTGATGCGAGGATTTTGATTTTGATGGGTGAGATTGAGGAGGGAGAGAGATGCGAGGATTTTGATTTTGAAGAGAGAGAGAGTAGAGTTTCAGTAAGTGGGGGTTCTCTGAAAGAAAGTCCCGACCATCGGGGGGAAATGTTTTCCGGGTTAAGTTTTCGGAAATCTTTTTCCAGCTCAACAGGACTGGTTTTCATTTGACTAGGGAAAACGTTTTCCAGGTTAATTTTTTAGAAACCATTTTCCGTTTTGCCAAATATCGGAAAATGTTTTTGAAGGCAAATATTTTCCTAGAAAACGTTTTCCGCCCGAAACAAACGGAGTCTTAAAATTAATTATCCACTTTTTAATCATTTTTTTATACTAAAAATGGGCAAATGACTATAGCCATTTTACAACCCCATTGGACATCCTCTAAAAAGAACTGCCTCATGTCAAGGTGTGGTACTACGGTACGTGTCCAAATAAACTGGAAAGTGCTAAAAAAATAATAATAATAATTTTGGTGTGAGGGGGATTGTTTAGTAAGTGCTCACCAACCACCAAAGCCATCTTTGCAACGGACACGTATCTTGGAATTGAGAGGTCTCCGACTCTGATTCATGGAACAAGAATCTGGAAAAGAAAATTCAATGCCGGGAGCATGGTTGAGCATGATTCTAGACCATACAAATATGTGAGATTCACTTCCGAGTGTGTAAACTTTATGTTTTTGTATGATCCAAAATCGTGCTCAACTATGCCTGATGAGCATTGAAAACTTTCTCCAGGAGCGTGACAACCTTTGAAGAAGAAGATTAAACTTAACATGTCCTTTTGTGTGTCAAGTATTTCAACAGATCATGATAATTCTGATAAATTCAAAAGGCTGGGTGCATGTCAATTTGCCGACCACTTTTTGTTACGCAAATGTAAGATAGAGATCTATTTTGTAGCATCATGAAGATTGAGCGCAAAGAAATTCATCCAGCGTCTTGCTAATCAAGGGGCTCTGGTTTTTGTTTGTTGTTTTTTTTTCTGTCAATCGATAGAAGAGAGATCAATTACATCGAATATAAAGTACAAAGTATCAACCCGGGATACTACATGTGAGAGTCCACGAGACAACCGAGTCCAACAACTTAACCAATACAAGAAATAACCCGTTACAGGGTAGAAATAAAGAAAGAAAGGAAAAGCCCCTACACGCAGGCGGGGGGATTCGAACTCCTGACCTCCTGGTGAGATGCAAGAGCCCTGACCAACTGAGCTACCCCCAGTTGGCTGGTTTTTGTTGTTGTTTAATTCCTATAAATTGTTTGATTATCTATTGAATTTCTTACTCTTTAAAAAGAACATATATCTGAAGTAGTGGAACAATATAGTCTACCAAGTACAACGAGTCAACAACCCCAACAACTGCAAATATAACCCACAAGGAAAAGCTACTCAAAACTCATTCAACAATTATGATGTAGGCCGGCCCTAACATTTGGGTTACCCTAGCTGAAGCCTGAGTTTGGTTGCCCTCACACTAGAAAGTCACAAAAAAAAAAACATACAAGTAAAGGAACAAAGCAAAATCGAGGTTTTATTACGTTTTTAACTTGAATAATATTAAAAAAAAATCAATCAAAATGTAACCCTCGAAGTCTTTTTTTTTTTTTGTTTTTCTCTGTTGAAAGATGTTAGATATAAAAGAGAGAATGGGTTAATGAGTTTCGTTATTGTGGGCCCTTTATACTTTAAATTCTATGGTCTTAAAGCTTTTTTTTTTTTAAAGGAATGGGCTTTTTTTTGTTTTTTTTTTTTGCTTAACAGAAAGGGGGATTGGACGATTGGGGTGGGAATCATAAAGAGACCAACACGCCAAGTTGATTTTTGTTAACATAGTGGAAACTTTTTAATATTTATATATAACTTCCGATTTTTTTTTTGGTTGCCCCGGCCCAAGGTCTTGTCAAACTTGGGTCAGGGCCGGCCCTGTGTAGCTAAATAGTTATAAATTGGCTCAACTGGAGACTCTTGACGGATCATAATTGGTGACGGCCATGTTAGATTAAAACCAGGACAATAAAACTGTATCCCACATCGGCTAGCCAATTATTTTAGCATTGGAACCCTTTAAAAAATCTAATATGGTATCATAACTAAGTCATGCGTGACCTTACCTCAGGTGGTGGAGTCTAGATCTGCTCAGGTCAACTCTCACCCAGCTCAATCAAAACCTCAACGTGCTACCGTGTAGTGACGGGAATTGTTAGATTTTACTTCACGTCTAGTTGATTGGAAGAGAAATCAGTTGGGTAGGGTTAGGTGACTCAACAAAAGACAAAATTTGGCAAATTGCTATGCTTGTGAACTTGCTCTAAAGTACCCTAGCCCTTTCTTTCTTTCCCATTTCTTGGTGGGTTAGTTGTTAGTAAATTACTACTGCAGACCGATATTGCTCCATCAACTCAAATTTGAAACTTCTGTCCTGTTCTGCTACCATTATTTGCACTGTTTGTGCAATTTTTTTAATTCTTGACATGATGTAATTATCTTATTTGATGACGGGGCTGATTTTAACTACCATGGATTGTGTGTACAGAAAAACAAAATCCAACAAATGACAAATGTGAAAAGATAACCACTTTTTGGATGGATGTGGCATATTTATGTAGGGAGATATTATTTTGTGGCATTGACAGATGGCAGACCTTATCCAAATACCTACATGCTTGAAATTTTTGGACTTGGTTTAAAGGAAACAGGCAAAAGGTTTGTGTTTGTGTAGTTGGGAGGAAAACTAAATGCCTTTCACATGTAGAATGCAACCCCAGTTGTGCTAGTATTGTTATTTCAAATTTAATACTCTCTCCGTCCCAAAAATACAGTCTCTCGTTCCATTCTAACCGGATAAAAAATCGATTATGTCTTTCACTCGGTAATACATTACATATGCAATATGGATCTTGTTTGAAAGATCTCAATTAAATCTAAAATACAAAGTTTTTAAAATCACCTAAAACATTATATAGATTATAAGAGTATATTACATTGAAAAGTTATACGAACTCCCAAAATGGACTATATTTTTTGGACAGAGGGAGTAGCATATACTTACATATTGTTAATTTGATTGGTCATTGAGATGAGTACTGTCACCTACTTTTGCATCATATCATCAAACACACAACGCGCAAAGATAATCATCAACAAAAAAACAAGAACGTAAGACACATAATTTTTCGTGGTTCCCTAACAAAGTGTTAGGTAGAGATATACAAGGCTCAAATCAACTTCCACTATTGTATCGAATGAAAAAGAGTACAAATTACATCGACTTCTGCATATAACAAGTATTTACTCCTATAATCTAGGGTTATATCATCATTACTGTAGTACCCATGCTTAGCTTTTGGGAGTGCAGCTCTTAAACCGGCCATGCGTCCCTACCCCCTAGGTCGAACCCCGAACTCTAAGGGAAGCTCAACCCAAATCGAATCAGGCTTCTCAAACCCAACAAATATTAGATGCAGTATTGATTGAAAACGTGGGATTAGTTGTAAACCTTGTGACTTGGTCTCCTTAATTTTCTCCTAAATAATAGAAGTATATGTGGTATCCTAACAAACTACCATTACATTTACTGCCTATATAATTATTCGGCTGTTTCTAAGGATCGAACCAACCAACAGGCTTCTTGCTCTTCTAATTTCCTCCTCCCTATCTCTCACAGAAGCACATTGTCCAAATCAGTGCCTTTCATATCGTATTTGTTTTACTGTAAAACTGCAATTGGTTCTTGAGTTTATTTCAATGCGCAGCAGAAACAAGTTCGAAGATTGTTCTATATTGAGAAATGAGGACCGTTCAACCGTAGGAAGGGTATATCGTTCCTAATCAAGAGAGCGCGATTTTCGCATTCTTCGACCATCCCACAAGCCTTTCTATGACCTTGCTTTTTAATATGGTTATATGAATTTTTTGTTGATAACAATATGTTATTCGGAATTATATATTATTCTATGAGAAAATTCATAGATTTTTCTCCAAGAAGTATCTATGCTATTTCCTAGTCCTACGTTTGTCAAGGGCAATAAAGAAACATTTGAAAAGGACAGCAAAGAGTTTTGTCTTTTGTAGAGTTGGCAAATACTTCACCGTCCAACATGGATCTAGTCCTTTATTTTGGGGTGATCTTTGATGTGAAATATCTTGCTCTCTTTCAGCCTTTTCTTGGTAGGTTTGAGAAAGACAATTAGCACACGCAGACATGCTTCCAAGGTACACTTTTCTTCTCACATTCAAGCCCTATTTTACTTACTCAAAAAGCCAAAAGTCAACTTTTTGAGACATGTCATTCTCTCACAATACATCACATAAAAAATCACAAAAATTTAACGCGTTTTTCAAACTATCACATAAAAAAGTCAAAAAGCAAAAAAAACCAAGTTAACATAACATCCCCTCAATTGATTATGTTATATCATCAATATCAGCCCACCTAAATTCATTTTTTTAAGTAAAAATAGAGAGTTAATCTCCCAAAAACTGCAAAAAATCAGCCTATCTATCTTTCCTCACCAATTTATTTTCGCTATACCTAAACAAAATTGGTAAGCTACTGTTCATGTACCAAATGCACTGTTCACACACTATTCACTTTTTTTTTTATATTACTTTTGAAGAGTAGGAGTGAAAAAAAAAAAGAATAGTTTAATATAATAAAGTTAGAATAGAGAGTTTGATTTTGTGAGGTTTTTGAAAAGTGACTTGCTAAATTATAAAATATTATTTTTGAGGTTACATTTGATAGCTTTTTGGTGTGTCTAATAAGGATGCGCTTAGATGCATTACACAGATCTAAAATGCCACCCATTTCAAATTGTAAGAGGGACTGTATTTGGTTTCCCCAACGAAACTATCTAGCGGGTAAGGGTGCAAGCGAGTTGAGTCGAGTAGAGTTTTAAAGTGTTCAAGCTCGGATCGGTAACTAAATGAGCCTAAAATTCGAGATCAGGCTCGGCTCGTATAATGAGCCAAGCTTTAGAGTGTTGACTCGTCTTGTTTTCAACACGAGCTTAATACTCGAACTCGAGCATTGTCAAATCCAAGCCGAGCCTTAACAAGGTGAGTCCAGTTTGCAGCCCTACTAGTGAGGTATAATGCCCAAACCATTGTCTATAGTTTTCTTAAAAATTTCTACTTATGACTTACAAGCCCAGTTGCTTCACTTGGTAGGATTCAAGAGAAAAAAATGTCCTTGCTTGAGCACCCGTTATAAATTTCATGACGGTTCTATATATTGTTTTTCGGGTTGGTGACAAAGGCTTTGCTCTACTCCTCAAGAGTGACAAGCTTTCTGAATTCGAGAAAGTTAATAAAATCTCTAATTCAGAAAATTTTGTCACTTTGAGTAGTTAACAAAGTCTACGTCACTACTGCTCAGAAGAGACAGCCTCCATCACTGATTCAGAAGACAATATAGAGAACTGTCTTGATGAATTTGTAACAGGTGCTAGCACAAGGCATTTTGTCTCGTTAAATCCTACAAGTGAAGCATTGGGCTTGTATTTCATATGTTGAAACTTTGAGAAAACTATAGATTGGACTTCCTAGCTGACTAGTTAGTTTAGTTGGGGAAAACAAAAACTAACTATTGAGGACAAAAGCAATTTATTCCTTCCGTCCCATTTTAAGTTAACCAAAAAGTCTTATGAATTGAGTTTTGCTAGGCGATTTCAAAATTAACAATCACGGGTAATCTCATATTGAGATCCATTTACGGGGGGTCACACTGTTCAGTGTGTGTGAATCTCACAGATAATATGAGTGTGTGTGTTTGGCGCTTGGGCACCTTGTTGTGTCTAGTCTGCGTTCCAAAATGACGTGGTTTAATTTTAAGTCGAGACTCGAATAACATTGTGTTGCGTCCCAAAATGACGTGGAATTTTTTTACCATCGATGGTGGTAGCCTGGTGGGTAGGTGCATCACATTCTCATGGAAGACTCGGTTTCGAGTCTCGCTAGTGAGAAGAGATTGTACACACTTATGCCCACTTGTACTTAAGTGGTGCTGTAGTGACGGTATGTCCTTACGGACAATAGCTATGGCTCCAACAGGACATTCCACTGGCGGGTCGGGAGCCTCTATGATCACGCCTAAGGGGAGTTGCTATGTTGGTTACCCTCCCCCACCCTTTTTTAGGATAAAAAAAAAAAGGGAATTTCCCAAAGAGAGATCTAAACCGTTCAAATCAAGCAACGTGGACGGCCAATACCTTGCCATATTATGAATTGTGATTGGTTAAGATGTCACATCAAAGCTCTTATACCTCATCCTGATTGGACCACGCTACCCCCCACAACTACTCTATTGCCTTTTGGATATTCCAACGCTTCTTGTTTTAATGCTTTTTTTTTATTCCACCATTTTCGCAATTCCTACAAAAGGGTCGCATTAGAAACTAGGATAGTCCCACGTTACACTTGTCCCTTGGGTGAAGCAACAAAGCCAACATTAGACGCACGAACAAAAACAAAGATCAGGTAATAAAGTCTGCTTCCCTCTCTCTTTTTTTTCCCGACAGTCATGGTGTACGTGTCAGCTTGTTGACTAATTCTTTACTCGGTTTAGTCAAACAAATGGTGTACGGGTTAGTTTGTACGCAATTCAACTAATTCTTTACTCGGTTTAGTTAAAGACAATCATTTATGTCGAGATTAAAAAATTCACAAAAAAATCTCTTACAACTTAATTATAAGTTTCGAACTCCGAATGTCTGCATTACTTGAGGTACCCTTCAGTTCTCTCTATCTAAAACTATCTCTTGATATTAGAGCAAAATCTATTGCTACTACGCTTTTCTCTCAATTTTCTTGTTTGGTTGACAATGAGCAGTTCAGTAAATACAGTTGGTCTCATGGATCTTGGCTTGGTAAAATCATGTTCTTCATCCCTTTTCTGGTTTCGTTATTTTTTTCTTTCTTTAGTCATGTTAACCTTATGGTTTTCAATTCCGCGCATTTAGAAATGCAGAGTGTGTACAACTATGTTAACATGGTTTAATTTTGTCATGGGATATGGGATTTGGGTTCTAAACTTGCTGTTGCATGTATGATTTATGGATTTGCATGTGTGCACAATCTACAGAAGTTTCTTGCTTGCAGAGATTATTGAGTTTAAGCAGACAATGCTGAAATTTATGTATTTTTGGTTTTTTGGGCTTTTTTTTTTTTGTTAATATATGTTAGGAGAATGACATGTCTCGTAAGTGTAAAAAGCCAAAAATCCACTTAGTGGAACGGCCCTAGTTTCCACATGGCCAGTTTAACGAAGGACTTGGTTTTTTTTTGAAAAAAAAACTTCATTTATGTATACTTTGTACCTTTAATACTACATTATGTAGCGTGATGCCATCGATAGAGGCTTAAGACTCAGTTTGGTTTAGACATTTTGAACCTTGGAATTTCATTTCCATTAGTTATCTGCATCTCTTTTTGTTCAATTCAATGTGTATACGAAGATATGAACATGATTAAACATTGGTTTTTCAGAAGAGAAACAGAGAGGGATCATGGACTCCATTTGATCTAATCATGGATATGATACTGAGTTAATATTTCCTGTAGAGTGGAGGCCAAACATGAATTTTAGAAACTTCGGGAATGAGCCGCCGGGTAAGGGGGGAGCGAGTGGTGGTGGAAGGCCACTGGGGGATTTCCCTTCGGCGCGACAATCCTCAGTTTATTCCTTGACATTTGATGAGTTTCAGAGCTCTATGTGTGGAAGTGGTAAAGATTTTGGGTCAATGAACATGGATGAACTATTGAAGAACATTTGGACAGCTGAGGAGGTCCAAACAACAATGGGGATGCCTCATATTGGGCAAGAAGCAGCTACCCCAGGTGGGTATTTGCAGAGGCAGGGCTCCTTAACGTTGCCCCGGACCCTGAGTCAAAAGACCGTCGATGAGGTTTGGACAGATTTAGCTAAGGAAAGTGGTGGTGGTCATAGTGGTGGTGGTGGTGGTGGAGGAGGATCGAATTTGCCAGAGAGACAACGGACTTTGGGAGAGATTACGCTTGAAGAGTTCTTGGTGAGAGCTGGTGTTGTTAAGGAAGACAATCAAATTCAGGGAAAACCAAATAATAGTGTCTTGTTTGGGGATTTTTCGCGGTCCATTAATAGTAGTGCTTCAGGATTTGGGTTTCAATCGATGATGAATGTCGCCAATCCAAACTTGGGATTGATGGGAAATAGGATGCCTGATGTTAGTAACCAAACTTCTAATCTACCGGTGAATGTGAATGGGGTTAGATCAGCACAGCAGCAGCAGCAGCAGCAACTTTACCCCAAGCAACCCAATCTGGCATATGCCAATCCCATGCCTATACCAAGCAGTACTCAATTGAGTAGCCCAAGAATTGGAGGTGGAATTGTTGGAATTTCGAAACAGTCGATGAATGGTAATTTGGGGATGATTGGTTTGGGAGGTGGTGGAGTTACGGTTGCTGTGGATTCTCCGGTTTCAGATGGGCTCGGGAAGAGTAGTGGAGATACCTCTTCCGTGTCACCAGTTCCTTATGTGTTTAACAATAGGGGTTTACGGGGACGAAGAAGCAGTCATGCTGTGGAGAAGGTTGTTGAGAGGAGACATAGAAGGATGATAAAGAACAGAGAATCGGCTGCAAGATCACGGGCTCGTAAGCAGGTGAATGCCATTTTGTGTTCTCATTGGAATTTACAACCATTCTTCTGTTGATGTTCTCTGCCATACTTAATAGTGTAACATCTATCTATTTCAAGTTTTTTCCTCCTTACCTTGGCATGTTTTAGCAGATACAGTGCAAAAGAAACCAAAACTTTGGCACAATTTTAAGGAAAAATTTGATAAATTCTGTGTTCTTGTAGCTTTTTTGAATTTTGCTTCCATTAACATTCTGCTTTTACCACAAATGGACATGCTGCACCACTGTTCGCGAGAATGGATGGATATCTAATGCAGCAGAATGATAATTTGATTGCAATCTGATGTAAGTGATATAACAAGAGATGACAAACTATGAGAGGCTACTTCCATGAAAAGTTCTAAAGATCTTAACTCTAGCTTTTTCTTTGAAATATAAGGAAAACCGGGGACCTAGAAAAACTACAATTTACTTTTAAAATGCTATCAATCATGTTATTTCGTTCAGAATCAATTTCTAGAATTAGTTGTACTTATTGTGTTTTCGGTTGTTACCAGGCCTATACAATGGAGTTGGAAGCAGAAGTTGCAACCCTGAAAAATGAAAACGAAGAATTACGCAAGAAACAGGTCACTCTTGATGCACCATATGCGACATTTTGTTCCTTAACTTTTTGGTAGTCCGATTCAATGTTGCAACTATCATTAACAAAATTTTGAATGTTACAGGCAGTAATATTCGACAGGCGGAAAAATCAGGTACGCTTGTTATGCCTTTTCAAAAACATGGAATCGATGACTAACAAAGTTATGCCTGTCTAGTTTCTTCTGTGCATACCGCATACCTATCTTCTCCTACTTTCTACTTAGCTCGACGATAATCCTTTCCTACTCCTTCATTTTGTTTGCCTAGTTCATAAATGTCGTTTCTGTTTTGCCACGTAGTACCCTTCAATAGTAAATCGCTTGTTGGTTCTTTCATTGCATACTATTTTGGTTCTTCAAATGTTGCTACGCCTGTGTCGCTGACACTCTAAACGTTTGTTTCATGCACAAAAGAGTGACCAAAGATAGCAAATAGTTGCTCTATAATCCATTTTTAGATGCTAAATTCACGACTCCCACATTCTCGATTGTAGTTTTGATGAAGCTCAGAATTTGATTCCCTTTGAACCTGGTAGTCTGTCAAAGTTGTCCGGTTTAAAACAACAAAACAAACGACCATTTGGGAATGAAAGGTGGACTGACTCATTTTGGGTCTGTTCCTGTTCTAGAGCCATTAAATACTTGTCAAAACGGTTTATGCTAACGGCAGATGGTGCCTTAGCCATTTTCAATTCCTTAATGAGACCGCATTCATCTCAGAGCTTTGGCGGTTGAAGACTAGCATCTTTCGATGAACACTTTTCTATAATTTCTACAAAAATAGGCCCAAATTTTATTCTGGCTATTCGTTATGCTTCTCAGTACAAAGCTGCATTCGTACTTATAACACAGTTTTACAAGCATCCATGTGGTCCTACTTGCCCTTCTACTCTCTCCCGCGTTTGTACAAGACAACAAATTACACCCGCACGTGTATGTATTTTTCTTTTAAATAGTTGAAGGGGAAAATTAATGTGATTCTCTGACATTCTTTCTTTTTTCGATTTTTCACTACTCAGGTTTTGGAGATGATGAATATGCAGCATGGAGCTAAGAGACGATGGCTGAGGCGAACACTAACCGGACCATGGTGAAGGGTGTATATCTGTATATAGATGGTAAATCATAGATGTGTATACACAAGAGAGAGATGTATCTCCTTTGTAGATCAAAAGGATGACAGTAGAGTTTTGTTGCAGCTTAGTTCACACTGTTTTGGTGAACTCTCTCTGTTTTATCTCTATCTATAAACATGCTTCACAATTAGAGGAACAAAGATATAGGTCCCTGTGTAGTTTTGTATCCTCAAATTTGGGCCGTCCAAAACACATTTGGACGACTCGGATGATGCTTGACAGGGCTTGCCGAGCACCCCTGAACAGCAGGCCCCCGGATGTCGTGGTTCAGCCTTCCCCTTTATCAGTATAAGTTGTGGAGCCTTTGCGTGATGGAAATTTTGGATTGTTCTCTAGCTTTTACTCTTTCTATGAAGAAACAAATGCAGGTATTTTTTGGAGGAAATTAAACGGTCCGCCCTTAAAAATATTCGTAGTCGTAGAGAAGCCAACAAGTGTGCTCACTTACTCGCGAAATCATTCAAAATACGGTGACACATGTTCCATCCGTTGAAATTTTTTGCATTGGTTGCTTATCTTTTGTGTTTATGTCCTTATGAGGAGCGTCCGAGCAGTGGTAACAAATACTCAAATGCTGGCTAACTCTTTAAATTCCTTCTATTTGAGAAGTGTGGAGTTTAACTGCAAAATGTCAAAATAAAATAAAAAAAAAATTTACTGTATTTCTCTTTTACCATTGCTTTTTCTTTCATATCATTATTGCCTTTGCTTAAAATTCAAAATATTGTGCACATGTTCCTTCCAGTGATAAATTGTTCATTGGTTGCTTATCCTTTCTGTTTCTATTCTTTTGAGGAGCATAATTGGAGATCCTGTAATGTGAACAATGGCGTAATCAATGGTCCCGATTTCATCTCGGCACTTGCATGATCCGAGCTGTTCATTGCTAAGATGAAATCCAAACCATTGATTACTGAGCGGATGCCACACTACAGGATCCCTGGATCTGCATCTGAACAGTGTAACAAATTTCAAAAGGTATCACATTTGAAAGCTTCCTCAAATTTAAAGTGCCTCAGCTAGCTGAATTTTCAAATTCTAAAGCTCAGATTAGAAGTGTAGAGTTTAACTGAAAATGACACATACAAAATATTTATTTCTTTCTCATTGCCTTTGCTTCTCATTCATTGCCTAAATTTTTTTTTTTTTACTATCTTTTTTTTTCCCTATCCTTTTTGTCATCTAATGTTGACTATAATTACCAATTATCAATTTTTTTTATTTCTTTCCATCTTGTTCTCTTAGATTCTTCTATTGATCTCAATATGCATGTGTTCACATTTCGCTACTCTGTTTTTTAAACCTTAATTTCCACCTTGTTCTCCCATATTCTTCTATTAATCTTAATTAACATGAGTTCAGTAGAAGAAGTAGGTGAGATGTGGTTGATAATAAAAGAATTAATTAAGTAGACGGAAACAACAAGTGGTGGCTAGCTCATGCGGTAGATATCTTGGATGTCTCATACTGCATCTCGGGATTGAGTCTCATTCTCCTCTCCCCATATAATAGATTAGGAAAAACAAATGATAAAAAAAAAAAAAAAAAGTAGATGGAAACAATAAAATATAGTATTGTCCAAAACAAGGTTAACTTTATGTTTCCATATCATTTAAAATACAAAAAATAAAAAATTGTAGAGTCTGTTTGAGTGAATCATACCAAACTAGCATTTGAATTATATTGACAGGTACCATGATTATCATTTTGATGTTAAATTTTGTAACTTCTGATAGAGATGTTCTTAATAGGTAGGTGTCGGTTACATACCAGAAATGCTCAAGTTCCATAAAACTAATGATCCAAAAAAAGAAGCTGTTTGGATAAACAGAGACGGAGCTATGAAGAGGGTAGGGTAGCACGTGCAATCCTCTGATCTAAAAAAAATTATTTTTCGTATTATAAAACCATTGTTATTCTTCAAAATCCGTATTTTACTTCTGGTATTAAGCATGTTGATGAGTGACTAATCGATGAAGATGTGTAATTTTTCAGTATAAAGTATATTGATGGATAATTACATTTGAAAATATGTACCTTTTCGAGTATTATAAATAATTAACATTCAAACACGTGTACTTTTTTATACTAATTACTCTTTCCGCCCGTAAAGATAGTTCACTACAAAAAAAAAAGCTTAATTTTCGAATAAAGAAATAAAGCCTCAGTGCACAATTCTTATATTTTTTGATACCAAATTAAAGAACTAAGTGAGATTTCTATTCAAAAATTACACTGCATTTTATAATAAATTATCTTTGTAAGACGGAACTAAGGAGGATATTGATTTTGAGTGTCACCTCCAAATTGGAATCCTGACTCGGTTGGCCCGTGGATAAATTTGCTTCTGTTTCTATCCTTGAGGAAGCTAATAAAATGCCACTCTTCTTTAGTGGAGGTTCCCTCCTTTTTGCTTCAAACTCTTTGCTAGTAATTGCTATGATGCGAAGGGCCCCCATTTGAATGGACTGCATGCTCATCTGGTTTCTAATGGGAGCAGATAAAGAAAGCGGATCTGCTGTCCCGAAAATTATGTCTCAACTCCTTGTTCCGTTCATCCAAGTCGTCCATCTGAACAATCTAGGGCTTGGATTCGCAGATAAATATGGATGACTCAAATTTGTTTGGAGTGAGATGGAATCTAAGCCCTTAATTACTCGGATGCACGAGACATAGAGTTGGGACACGGAGTTTGGGTCGACAGATCCGCAACCACTGATAAAGGTTATAGATCGAAATCGTTAACAGAAGAGGAGAGCGAGAGTTCTGGTCTAGTTTCTCGTGGTCCACTCTAGTCCGGTTTTGGGCCATTGTAGGTACCTCCTAAACCCATAGTAATGATTGTTTATTTTTGTTAGGCTCTTCGATTGCATCAACCACAAAAAAAAAATTAACAAAATGTATATAAACGAAACAAATTCGTACAAGAAAATTGGGGTGACAGAGAAATATTAAGAAAAATTAACTTGCCCTTTCATTATTAATCACGTCCCGGCGGGCCCGGTGTGTGAAATGAGGAAAATGCCCCGGTGTGTGAAATGAGGAGATTGGTAATGTTTTTTCAACGGCAATATAGAGGAGATTGGGACTTCGAAATATGCCCCAAAAGACATGGCGCTATTCTTGCCTAACTTCATTTTGCTATAGTATTTAACTTTTGCCTTTTAGCATGTGGCACTGTTTTTTTTGGTTGACCGTCAGAAAATTCAGGCTGTCCATTATTTTCAAATCTCAGAAACGCCATAATTTTAAGAAAACAAATAAAGAATTCGACTTGGTTACTAGTAGTATTGTTCATGGATAACGAATCTCGAGTAAACAATGTGGAGTTAGGCCGCGGCATCCCACTAACGGTCTGGTTATATGCGGATGAGTTTTGAGTGAATAAAAGTAGTAAGAGGAGATAAGATACTAATATACTATGAAGTAATACTATTTATATATGGATGGTGGACTCACATTGATGTGACGCTTAGAGGGTCTGAGGTGATTGACCCAAACTAGGGAGGGTCATTCGGGCAAATTAGGGGAAGGGGGTATTAAGTTATCCGGGTGCGTTTTTTTTATCCAAACCATAGATGATCTGTGGGCCCGGGATTAGTCATCCAAACCCAAAACTCATCCCCCTTCTAGCCCCTATCCAAACGAGCCCTAAAGGTGACAAATAGGGCGGGTTGGGCCAGACATGGCATGTCATGATCTTTGTAGGTAGGCTAGGCTGCGTCGTCGTTTTGTGGCATGTGACACGGGCACGACACATCACGGGAATTTGCATGGGCATGGGCACAACACGACATGATGTATAATACTTGATCTGTTTTGTAATTGAAATGGACGATAATGATAAATTAGAGGGTCTGGGATGGATTGACCTAGATTAAGAATGCGTCATCCGGGCGAATTAGGGGGTATTAAGTCATTCGGGTGCATTTTTTTTTTTTACCCAAACCCTGGATTAGTCATCCGTGCCCAAACTCATCTCCCTTAATCCCCCATCTAAACTAGCCATAAAAGGTGACAAATAGGCTAGGCTGACCCAGACATGGCACGACACAATCTCTGTAGGTAGGCTAAGCTGCACCGTCGTTTTGTGGCATGTGTCACGGGCACGACATATCACAGGAATTGACGTGGGTATAGGCACAACACGACACGAGAATTGGTACGAAATTGGCATGACTAACAAATGGGCTAGACTGGAACAACACTGCCTTTTTGACACCCATTCATTCTCTCTCTCTTTTTTATCAGCAAAAGGGTGGGAGGGGGTAACCAGTGTAGCAACCCCCCTTGGACGCGACTATAGGGGCTCCCGATCCGCCAGTAAAATATCCGGTTCGAGCCATAGCTACTGTCTGTGAGGACAAATCGTCACCACGGCACCACCTAGGTACTAGTGGGGCATAAGTGTGTACCTCCACAATCTTTTGTTACTTGCAAGACTTGAAAAACACTTGAAATCGAGTCTCTCCTGAGAATGTGAGGCACCCTGTCCGCCAAGCTACCACCATCGGTGGAGACACCCATTCATTCTACTAAGCACAAAAACTGTCTTAGACGCCCGAATTTAGACGGTTTTGCTGACCTCCATCCAATAGGTTGAGGATAATTAGGTACAGTACATAAAGAAAATTTAGTTCGGATTTAAATACATATTTCACAAGAGAAAAAAAAAAATAGTCCTGCAAATATTGACCCCTGTACGAGGAGCACTGGTTCCTTGTCTGACAAAACGTGAAAGCCGGGCCCCACAATCAAGCTCCACCATTTTCCAGTCAAAATTTACTGTCAAAACCCAACATCATTATTAGCTTCTCTAAACGGCCAAAAAGCACTTCCGAAAATCCAAAAAACACACACACTACCAAATCCTTCTATTACTGTAATCTCTCTCTCTCTCTCTCTCTCCTCTGAGACTGTGATGAGAAGCAGCGGGAGATAACAATGTCGGAGCTAGGGTTTGGTGACCAGAGATCCGGATTCAGAGCTCGAGACTTCAGCCCCGATTCCGTCATCTTCACACCTGAATCCAACTTCAGCCTCTTCTCTTCCGCTTCCGCTAGCGTCGAGCGTTGCTCTTTCGTGTCCGATGTTCACGATCACGACTACTCTCTCGTCTCTGAAATCTCTCAGGTCCGTCTCTCCATCTTCTTCTTCTTCTTTTACCTCAATGTAGTTTGATATCAAAATTATTGAGACTGTTACGGAGTGATAAATGAGCTTGATTTCAAGAGGATGGATCTAATTCACATAATGCGCGTGCATGAGTTGGAGTTCGAGTGTGTAATCGTCTTTTAAAAATATCTCAAACTAGTAAAATTCGCGAGAATGGGGATTGAAAGCCGAAGTGCAGATCGAGGATTGTGAGCGGTAGCAGAGGTTGGACTATGTTAATGAGGGATGGATAATGATTTTTTTTTTCCTGTTTATTTTGTTGTCCGAGCTGAATATTGAACTCGAATTTGAGCGAAATTAGTACATTGCATTTGATTTTTGGAAAATCTATATGTATACTGGAAATCTGGAATACAAATGAAGAACAATGGAGTGGAAAATAGGAAACTTTCACGCATAAGAATTCTTGACTGGAAAAAGATTTTAATCTTTTGCGCTTAGTAAGTATCAATTGCGTTCTATTTGATTTTTATTGAAAAAAATGATTTTTCTAAACTTCTCGGACGGGACAATCGTTGGGACGGACGAATCATTTTGTTTTTGGCGAAAGGAAATGGTGGAAGGAGTGAGAGAAAATTCGTTGTTGCAGCGATTTCTGTTCGTTTCGAAGTGATAGAGATGATTTGTTAGAATTAAATGTGAAATATGCAACGCGTTTTTCTGCTAAGAGTAGCAATTTTGGGTGTATATTTGAGATTTGGCAATTACGAAGGGTTAAAAATCTTCTATTTGTCCAGCATTTGGCAGGACATGACATTTCGAGTGGTCCAGATTCAGATCCAAACAAAGCTACAGTACAAAGGAACAGAAGCCTTAAAACCAGTAAAATAGAGAAAGCTAAAGGTAAATCTCCACCTCATTTTCAGTCTCAGATTATTTTTACTTCCAATGATGATGTAAACCGACGATGGGGGTGGATAGAACTCACTGTTTTCGTTGAATTACGTGCAGTTAGAAGAGAAGGAAACAATTCTGAGATAGAGAATACAAATGAAACCGTAGATTCAGCAAGGAGTTCCTTCTCTCAAGCTCTGAAAGGTACATTACGAAACAATAAACTACCCAATTCAGGGGCAAGGTGGTCTCCAGTACTCATTTGTCTTTGTACCTCTGTTTCTGTGCAATTAGGGCTGCAAATGAGCCGAGCTAAGTTAAGCTTTCAAGTGTTCGAGCTCTGCTTGTTCAAAATTAGTCTAGCTCGAGCTTGGTTTGTTTATTATCGAGGTCGGTTCGTATATTGAACAAGCCGAGCTGAGCTTTTATAAACGAACCAAGTTACTAACAACTTGAGCTTGGCTCGTTTACTAAACAAGCTTAAAACTGGAGTGCGAGCAGCTCCATTCGTTTGCAGCCCTACTTGCAATTTCACCACAGGATTGCGCAAAAGTCTCGTCCTCTAGTGAACACTACCCTCACTTTTGATTAGTTAGAACAATGGGGGGGGGGAGTACCGTATAAAGCAGTGAACTCCACTGTTTTAGCCAATTACAAGTGAGTGTTATGTTTACCCACCCGTGATGTGGACGAACAATTTTTTCTCTTTCCAAAATTTACTTATACCATGTTCTTTATTTAGATCCTAACCTCACCATGTCTTGACTCAGACTGTCAAGAGCAGAGATCTAGATATGAAAATATGAAACGAAAGTCGGACAGGCGAAGACCTGCTTCGGTAGATCTGAACAATCCAATACCCAATGCCACATGTTCTTCACCACGGCTTGGAGGGATGAAGAAGAGCTCTGCTGTGGCTCGCCAAACTGGGACGTTTCCTAGCCCTGGAACGCCTAATTACCGGCACACTAGCGTTGGGATTCAAAAAGGTTGGAGCTCAGAACGGGTGCCATTGCGCACCAATGGAAATCGTAAGCATGTGAGTAGTGCATTGTTGCCTTACAATAATAATGGAAGGACATTGCCTTCCAAATGGGAAGATGCTGAGAGGTGGATCTTGAGTCCGGTTTCCGGTGATGGTCAAATGAGACCTTCCTTTCAGCAACCGCAGAGACGGCCCAAGTCCAAGAGTGGGCCTCTTGGGCCACCTGGCATTGCTTGTTACTCCTTATACTCGCCAGCAGTGCACATGTTTGACGGAGGGAGTGTTGGGCATGTAATGGCTGGGTCTCCCTTCTCAGCCGGTGTAATGGCAGAAGATGGTCTATCAATTCGTTCCAGTGCAGCCAATGGTGGAGCTGGAATGTATAATGCACGAATGGAGTCTTACATGACAAGATCAATTAGCATGCATGGCTGCTCTGAATTGCATAGCCAATCATCATTGCCTGGCCCCCAAGGTACTGGTTTTTCCATTTCTTCGAACTTGTTGATTAACTTGAACTCTAGAAGATGGGTTATGTGAAAGAAAATTATGACATGCTCTTTCTGAAAATTGGTTGTAAATTCTTGCTTCCAATTTTGGTGGATGAAAACAAAACAACATGAACTGATTCATAGTTGATTACAATCAACAAAGTGTTGTTATCTTTCATACTTTCATTGGGAAGATCCTTGGTTGTTACATAGTAAATTAGGGAATTCAAACTATATGTGGCATTGATGTTGGAGATATAACAAATTTATGGTTGGCGTTGATGTTGGAGATATAACAAATTTATGTGGCATTGATTTGGGGATATAACAAATTTATGTGTTACGATTTACACTTTTGGCTCTCTTTTTTGGATGAGGGAGGGCGGCATGTTGTTTTCAGTTTACATAACATACCATGACATCATTGTGTTGACGTCAACATGATTGCAAACTTGGACATTGAATAGTAAGATTTCCTAATGTTTATGGGAATTGTAAAGATTTGAATAAACCTGAGGTATGGTGCTTTCAAAACCTATTATAACACAAGTCTACCAAAGAGAGACTAATTTTACACAATCCTTCAACCTCATATGAACTTTAGATTTTTTTTTTCTTTCTCCAAAATGTTTTATACGTAAGGTAGATGACCATTGCAAAGTTTTTTCCACTTTACTATGTCGCCATATAGAGCTGTATTCTGTCATAATATGGAATTGGTAAAGTTAATGATCTTATGTCTGCATGTGGCTTGCTTTGATTAAATGAATCATACAGACACGAGACTTGATGATGATAAGGATGCAGCCAACGATATTTCTCGTGTTGTTTCAAGAAGGGATATGGCAACCCAGATGAGCCCAGAGAGTAGCCAACACTCATCTCCCAGATGCAGGCTGTCTTTCTCTCCCTCAACTCCATATGCCCTTCCGATGGTGGAGTTGGAAAGTGTCCAGTCCTCTAAGCTAGAAGTCAGGGATGTGCAGGTTGATGGACGGGTCACCATGACTAGGTGGTCCAAGAAACATAAAGCTAGGTTTTCAGGGAAAGGCTCAGAAAGTGTTGATGTATGGAAGAAGAAAGATTTTGATGCTCTATCTTGTGCTTGGGGAGTTTCAGATGCAGCCAAAAGCATTTCTCAGTATGCATATTCTTCCTTAATCAAAATACTGCTTTTCCTCTTTCTAAGCCAGTTCAAGTGAAAATTGTGCAGAACAGTTCATCTAGAAATTCACTTGGTTGTGCTAATTTAGTTAATTAAGCTCAACGAGTTGAGGTGGACAAAATGAATAAAAAGAGACAAGAATACTGCCAGGTTAGATACTTGTTGGACAGTGTTCATCAAAGGCCACAAGGACTGTTAGATAGGTTTCCAAGACCCATTCACAAGCTTTACTTGATTATGTCTGGAGGTATCACAGCTTAGAGTTACTTCAAGCTATTATAATTAGTTTGGCCTTTTTACTCTATTTGATGTCTTTGGGACGGTGTCTAGTCTTGTACCTTTGTTGGCACCTTGTTCAACCTAGTCTGATTTTTTTAACTGGATATCATAATATTGTTTAATGGTAGATAATGATTAATCTGCTAGAGCTCAGTTCCTTAGCAATTAGTGAGTATCGCCTTTTTTATCTGTGTTCTAATGTTATAATCTCATCTAATTTCCTGATTTCTGTGGCACTAATATTTGCCGAGTACCAAGTTTCTATTGGCTGGTAGTTCCTCAGAAAGTCCCAGATCCTTGTATAACTTTTCTCCAAACTGCATGGTGTGATAACTCATGACTATACATTTGTCCATTGATTCAGAATGAAGAGGGAGGAAGCTAAAATCACTGCATGGGAGAACCTTCAGAAGGCAAAAGCTGAAGCAGCGATAAGGAAACTAGAGGTTTGTTGAAAGCTTTTCTGATTGCATGTGTCCACTTGTCGTCTAGATTCTCTGAAGAAGTGTTGTATCATTTATACATGTTACGCGCACAAGATACCAATTAACTTTCAGATATCTGTCGAGCTGCTCGAGCAGGAATCAATTGAGCACTGCTCTGAAATAGGACCACAATATCTTTATGATGGTGCTATGACCTTTAATAGTGATTTTCTTGCAAGATTTACATTTTCTAAGCCCAAATTGCCTGAGGATTTTGAGTATTGGGATTGCTGACTTAGAACATATGATTTTCAGATGAAACTTGAAAAGAAGAGGTCATCGTCCATGGATAAGATTATGAGCAAACTGAGATCTGCTCAAAAGAAGGCGCAAGAAATGAGGAGTTCAGTGTTTAGGAGTCAATCTCATCAAGTTACCAAGGCATCCCCTAAGGTCTTATCTTTCCGCCAGACCCGCCAGATTAGTTCCTTGAGTGGCTGCTTCACCTGCCCTGCTTTTTAGTGCCTCATCCAGCAGGTAAAGCACAACTCTTGGTTTTCTTTTAAATCTTGTATTTATTCAAACTGCATTAGTCGCTTGGCGGTTCATGACACAACCATTGTGCTACATTGTTTCATGCATCGCGACATCTAGATCTCTTGATAAGTATATTTATCACTTTGATTTTGAAGGTCACAGATTAGACAGACATTGAACTTGTCTCGTGATCTTGTTGTGATATAACTGATGTATTTTGTTGTCCAACTGATATCGAACAAATCTGTTTTATTTCTTTCGTCATAATTTATCGTACACTGCATGAAATGCCTGAACCAACTTCAATGGAATTGCTAAAAAGCATGAGAAGTTTTTGAGTCATGCTGTTTCGCGCCATTCAGATACAGATTACTTGATAGTACCTAGTTAATGTAATGACGACATTTTTCTCCACCATGAAC
The DNA here is from genome assembly GCA_036023075.1 of Gaultheria prostrata. NCBI lineage: Eukaryota > Viridiplantae > Streptophyta > Magnoliopsida > Ericales > Ericaceae > Gaultheria > Gaultheria prostrata. The sequence goes on along the minus strand of JAXBDA010000007.1, from coordinate 24,866 downwards.
ACTATGATGAATAATTCCCTTCTGTCATTTGAGCTGTAACTTGTTTTGTTGTATAGGATTCTTCGAACATCTTTCGAAGGCATTGATAGAATGACAACCAAAATGAGTGGAGGTAATAGAATGCCCTGCATTTCATGTCAACTATATTTCCGAAAGTTGAATTGGTGTGAACTGAATTTGTTGACGCATCAAGCATCAGAGCCTTCACAAATATCAGACGATGTGAAAGATCCTTATATTAGCGTTTTATAGCCAACAGATCGGCAGGACAGATAAATGGGAATTTGGTTGATTCAACTTTCCTTCCATTGCTGAAGCCGAATAACTGTGGTGTTGTTACAGAAAGCTAGTAATGTTTAGGCTTCTTCATAGAATTTCTTGCCTTCTTTGCTTTCGATGAAATTAGGCATCAATTTTCGTAAGGAACCCCATTTTCCATCTCAGCAGTTGTTTTTGGGATTATTGAATCCCTCATGGGACTCTTGTTCGTCATGAATTCGGAGATCCTGTAGTGGCAGTGCACCTTGTAGTCCGCATCCTGACTGTTCAAAAGTGTTTTGGACGGTTCGGATTTTAAATAAAACTCTTTCGGGGAAGATTCTTTTCTTCCCCGGAAGAGTTTTTTTAAATCCTGACCATGAATTGCAAGATCGATGGTTTGAATGTTGCACTAGTTGGTAGCCTTTTCTCTTATCTTTCTTTGCTTTTGCTGCTTTATCGAAAAGGAAAACCTAGAAAAGAAAAAGAAGCAAATGAAAACTTAGATCAAGATGCAAAAAGATTTTACCACATTTGTATGAATGATATACGTATGTTGTTTAACTTCCTGTCAGTGAGTTGTCTATGGCTTTTGGTGAAGCTGAGCTGACCATTATATTTGTACTCTGCTACTTATTCAGTGCAATGTGACATGCCCAACAGTCTTGGTCACCTCATGAGATTGGTGATGGGTCTTATATGAATGTGCTGATTCGCACCCATTGGTGGTCAACTCTCGTGCTAGGTCATGGGTCTCATATAAATGCCTTGGCAGACACCGATAAGTACCAAATCATTTTCCAATTTTTTTCCATGTTTAGACCGGAAAGTTTGTTGAAGTAGGGTCCTTGTATGGAGAAATTCTTCGGTGCTGAGCGGGTACCATCCAATGTGATGCCCGAGCACACATCTCGGTTGTCTTGTTTTGGACAATCCAGATTTTAAAGAGAATAAGAGGAGAGAGATTAGACCATCAATAATTTTTTTTTCAGGGTAATGATTATCACACCCTCTTTTCTTAAAAAATGCATCTTTTTTCTTCTACTTCTTCTTCTTCTTTTTTTTTTTTTTTTGTATTTTAGTTACAAATTTACATTTAAAAATTCATTACAAGACCAAACAAAGGGGTGGATCTATAAGACTGAAATAAGGAGCCTCACCTTTCCTTCTTAATTATTTTGGATTAGATTAGATCAGATGAGTCAAATTTCTACCGTACATGTCAACAATAAATGGTAAAAAAGGAAAAATGATTTCAGTCTTATAGATCCACCCCTTTGTTTGGTCTTGTAATGAATTTTTAAATGTAAATTTGTAACTAAAATACAAAAAAAAAAAAAAAAAAAAGAAAAAAAAAAAGTACCAAATTTAACTTTGCCTAGCCACCAACACCTAATGGCATCCATAATGAACTCTTAAAAATAGCTTCTAGGTAAGGCTCCTAAAATTTAGCAAGCCATTTGATCAATTATGGTCTTCAATGGGTTACCAATACAAGCTCCCAAGGGTGGCTCCTAAGCATGACTCCTAACTCATTAGTTAATTTTAGGTAGCCTTGTAGCTAGCTCCAAATGGGACCCAAAAAAACTTTTAATCTTTTTACACATATCAATTTTACAAGTCCCACACTTTCTTTTCCCCACAAAAAATGCTCTTGCTAGCTCATTGAGTTCACATATGCTCTCTACATTTAGCAAGCTCTAGGAGTTAGAAATGGACCCCAATTAGGCTTATGTGTATACCTTAGGAATCAACTTAGGAGCTATTTTTAGGAAACCCACTGACAGTCTAGCCATTTACCTCAACAAACAAACAAAAAAAGCCGCGTTGATCTTCATCTTCCTTCCACGGTCGCTTGCGCAACACGCGCAGAGAGTGGATCTCACTCTTTGGCACGCATCTCCTTTGTCTGGCGCGTGCGACCACCACACGACTCCGTCGGTGACGGGTCTTGCACCATTGGAATAGTCTCGATGAGAGGTACAATCTTCTGGTATCAAAACGATTTTAGGATTAAGTTTCCTTTTTCCTCGACTTTGAGATTTTTGGGTCTACTATTTTTAGTTTGCAGAATGCGGAGACGAGAGCCGACTCGTTCTTCGACGTCGATTTTCAGGTAAAGGAGAGAGAGAGAGAGAGAGAGACCTAGCGTGCACGAGAGAGAGAGAGAGAGAGAGAGAGAGAGAGGCGATGCTACAGTGGCTAGGCGGGTGTGGCATGTAGCAAAGTTAAGAATGGCTAGGGAGGCGAGCCGATTCTGCTGGGCTCATGGCAGAAATGGCGAAAACCAGAAGATGGTTAGTCTCCTCGAGATGCTTTTACGAAACTATTGGGATTTTTTTTATCTTTATTAAAAAAAAATTGCATTTATTAGTTTTGCGTTGATTTTTTATGCATTATTGGTAATTCGTCTCGACGAGAGGAATCTAAAAACTCAATAATTATTTACCAAACTAAATTTTTTTGTGAATAAAGACAAAAATAATCCAATAATCCACAAAAAAAAAAGGATTATTTTTGTCTTTAGTAAACTTTTTTAAAATTTTGATAAAACTATTTTACTCTTTAGGTTCTTCTCGTCAAGACGAAGTCAACAAAAAAAAATCGACGTAAAACTAACAAATGTATATTTTTTTGAATAAAGACAAAAAAATAACCAGTTTGGATTATTTTTGCCAAAACAATTTGAAATGCAGAAAACCCACATTTAATATTTTTCATGCAGTACTTCACTTTTCTTTTCTTTTCTTTTTTTTTTCATCTAAGAATTACACTAACCTTTTAATCATGGAATGGTAGATGCTTTGGGAAGCAAGTATTCACTTTGAATTGTGGAAAAAAAAAGAGTGGGGAAAAGTACTTCGGAAGAAGAGGATGCTTTTTTCTTTTTCGAAGGTTGAGGTGAGTACTACTCCATTGTTTAGAACAGAGGATTGATGAGTGAAGATTGATGAACTTTTCCTTTTTTTGTTTTTGGGCTCTAATCATGCCTTAGAAAGTGATGACAAAGAGGAAAGTGAATATGCTTGCCTCATTATTATTTTCTCGATCTTGTAATATCCCTTCAATCTCCTATTATTATTCTTCTCATTATTCCCTCTCCAGTACTCTGATGCTTTTCCCTTTAACTTTTCTAATAACATATATAGGTTCCATTCTAGGTCAAATAATCTTAGGATTTTTCTAGCGTCAGCCCAATCAGCACTCTTTAATCGGTAATAGTACTATATTTTTACCGGTCACAAAATACAAAAAGACACTCTTATTGGTGAAAAAGTGTTTTTAGAGCCAGCCCATTGGGCGGACTTTAGATTTTTCCATAATCTTAGAACATAACTCTTTGTTCCCGCTATCAATTCTTCTAACCTAATTTAAGATGTTCAAACGAGACTTTCAAGCTTGTGCTCATGCATTATATAGCTTTGATCTCATCATCCAAACAGTTATTTTAGATTATACATACACAAAGGGGACTCTGAAATAGAACTCGAAGGAGCCATGAGAGTAACACAAAATTTATTGAGGTGATTTTTCAATATTAAACAATCTCGAGATGTTGTTTCTATGTAGGAGTATCATCTAATTAAAATTCACTGCAATTTGGTGTTCTTAATAAAAATAAAAATTGTTCAACAGGTTATGTTTTCTTTTGATTCTCTCATGTAATTCAAAATGGCATTTATTACAGTTTCATTTTATAATCAGGATATAGTCGTTGGACTGAAACCCCCAATTTGACTTCTTGATTTCCTCTTCTAAGGATCAAGTTTCCTTATGATGCGACAGTTCTTGAGTCATAATACCATATCTATTATCGTTTGGGAGAGGAAAAAAAAAAGAACAAGCCAATATACGCAAATGATTATTCGATCACCATCTGATTAATTTCACCAAATTTCGATGCGAATCCAATGTTCAAATCCTCCTCAAATTTGAGTCGTGCATTATTGGCTGTGATCATAAGTTTGGAAAAAAAAGTCTTTACTTTAAGCAATCTTTAATTTTGCAATATAATGAATGAAAGAGAGAGAGGTGGGTCTGGTTTTTCATATTGTGCATAAAAATGGTGGTGAATATGATCCTGGTGGGACCTAGATAGGGCCTTTTTTTGTTGCGAAATGAAAGTGCAGATATAGTAACCCGTCACTTCTGCACATACAACGGTAACGAAACTCCACCACGTATAGGTAGTGTTAAAAGTGTGTTTAGCCCGATATAAAACGACTAGGACTCGAACTTGGCCTTGTCTAACCAGGTCACGAGCTTCCACCACTAAATCCACTCCTTGGACCCAGATAGGGCTTTTGATCATCACTCTGAATCCCTTGAATTGAGGAGTTGGAGCAGCAGCCTTGATACGTGGGACCCTTTTAATTCCACTTTTTTAAATTTTCATTTTTGTCCTTTTTAACAAAAATCAACCACACTATAGAAAGAAGAGAAACAGGAGGAAAGTAAAAGGAGGTGATGTGCATGTGATCCAACAGCCTTTTTTGTATTTCCCTCTTCTAATCCCAAGTATATATAAATGCAATTAATTAAATTCAGTACTGTTCCATATTCTTTCTACTTTATTGACATTCGGTGATAAATACTTTTTGATTAACTAATCATGTTTAGGTCTTGTGATTTATATATTGATACGTATAATTTGATATCCGATTCAATGAACTGACTAACACGGAAGGCCAATATCATTTTCGATCCACTTGCTGGTCTAACACTAAGACTAAAGACTGTTTAAGGGTACCCCTACGTCAACCACCCTGGTGTATAGCTCATATGATGCAGATGCAAATGCGTTACTGAGACCTAGCTAGAGAAATTTGAGGTGCGGCCATACCTCTGGCAATCGCAGTTCATACCCATCAAAAGAAGCATGGGAAATGAGCTACATGTAAAAATTTACCAATTTCAAATGATCGATTTGATAATGATATTTTTTGAAATAAATAGTCCCAAATGTGTTTAATTTAAATACCATGTACGTCTCAAAATAAATATTTTTCGTAGTTTTATCCCGAGGGATTTTCATTGTCCATTAATCTCCCCAGCAAATAATTAACTTGCATGAACCATCTCCATGCAAAATTTAAACATGCTATATGTGAATTGTTTGGTCTCGATGTTTAGGGTACAGTATATTCGTCACTAGAGTTGAATAAATGTCTTCCACAAAGGAAGAAAAAGGTGAAATGAAGAAGAAATAAAGAAAAGAAAAGAAGAAAGTTGGTGAAGGAAAGACATCTATTGTTGCTCTCTCCTTTTAATGCAACCCTAAAGCTAGCATGTTAAAATGGACTTTTTCTTTTGGTTGATAAGAAGCAATCCACCATGCAAAGTCTATACCAATAATCTACATATATTTTGTTTCTCATGGAAATTTGGAACTATTCTAGTGAAATTTCTCTTCAAGGGTTTGCTTTTTAAAAGTAACATTTGCATGGTAACCAAAACTTCTACTACAAAAAATCCAAAAAATCAACTTATTACAAAAATTGAGGTAGTCACTCTCCACAATATACTTCACATAAAAAATCGTGAAAAGCCAAAAAGCTACTCCCTCCGTCTCTTTTATAGTGTGTACATTTTCATTTTGAGCTGTCTCTTAATAAGTATGTGTTTTGAAAAGTTAGTGGGCACATTTCCTATTTTGCCCTTGAAAGTAGATTCCTTTTTAAAAAATTAGTAAGTATTATTATATTGATAAGGATAAGTAATAGAAAGTAGATGTAAAAGTTGATGTGAGAGAAAAATAGTTGGAATTTCTAGGTAACATATTTAAAAAGGGACAGAGGGAGTAAAAAACTACCTTAATGGAACACCCCCTAACTATTGTAGTCCAACTTCCATTGGCGGAATATTCCTTCCATATATACTCAGTAGGATTTTGTTCACCCTCACTCTCATTTGTGGAAAGATTGTGGGGTCCAACACAAAAAAGACTACATTATTACCAAAAATATGTATTGATCCCGTGGATCCCATTCTTTTTCCACCAATCAAAGTGAGGGTAACATTCACCCTCATTTACTTTGGGTGAACAAAATCACACTCATATATACTCATATCGTGTTAACCATTTTAATCTTAATTTTTGTAAGGCAACTCGATTTTAGAGGACGAATATGTTTAGGACAAATGGCTATCGATGTCTGATTAACTTAAAATTCTTTCACGAATTGGCGCATAAGGGTGTAAGAGAGGTCAAGTGACTGCACTGACTCTTGAATTTCACTACTCAACAATTGATGTTTTTGCCCCATTTTACAAATTTGAACATAAAAGTATATAGAATGAAATTACTGTATTGGCAACTCCCATCCATTAATAGGCAAGAATAACAAATACACAATGCATAGATATCAATATCCAGCTACATATTTCATGTACTTTTCACAAATATCAGGAATTTTTTTGCACATTAACTAGTGATCTATAGGCAATCGTAAGCATTTAATTTTATGGTTAATTAAGTACATGTTAATTTATCATTTAGTGACTGATAAAAACAAAATTAGATACTGTATTGTTTTAAGTATTGACTATATATGTATATTGCTCAAAAATCCCGACTTTAGAAGCTAATCAATCATGACTCCGCTCTTGATTGCCAGACTTTAGTAGATGATCAATATCATATGTATCACTTTTGTTTTGGATAGGTAAAAAGAATTTCATTTATCACAGGGATACAAAATGAAATCAGTACAATACGAAGAGAAACGCACTGAGACTGCGATTAACTTACATTGTGTCGTTGAATAGAGCAATCAAGATCCAAATCCAAATTCGAATCCTTTTGTTCTTTTAATTAGGAGGGAGTAAGACCCTATTTCACTAACTCAAAAAAGTCAAAAAGTCAGCTTATTCCTAAAATCGAGACAGTCAGTCTCTCACAATACATCACATAAAAAATCATGAAAAATCAAAAAACTAAAAAACTCTCTTAGCGGAACTCCCCAAATGTTTCAAATTAGTTTGAATAGTATAAAATAATGGTATAAAATGTTGTTTTTCTCGCCCAACAGCAGAAGAGATACTAGAAGAAATAACCTTGTAGCTACCTCTTGTCCTGTATCATGCAGATTTTGATTCTTTTTCCTTCTCGTTTTTGGGAAAGACAAAAAGTATCTAATCTAAATGCATATAATTACAGATGATGTCAGTCCAATAACTTGGTTGGATTTTTAAAAAATTCTTATTCGATCTGTGTTCTAAGTTGTCTCTCCTTGGAATTCTCATTCCACATTATAAAATTTGGGTGATTTTTGTCATTATTTATTGTGTCTTTTTTTTCTTTTTGAAAGGTCTAGGTTTGTTTGTAGTCATGTGAGAGGGGTGGTGGACATGGTGGGGTTCATTTTCTTCACTGAATTTGGATATATTAATTAGAATAGAATCTTCCTTGGTCACTCTCCCCTTCAACTTGTGTAGGGCAAGAAGAGATCTTAGTGTGTTCAATGCCTATGGACCTATTTGGGTTATTTATTTACTCCCTCCGTCCCATAATGAATGTCCAAAATCATTATTCATAGCTCTAAAAAATAGTATATATTTTTTAAACTATGAAATATGCAATATGAATCTTATTCGATAAATCTTGCTTAGTTTTATTAAACAAAATTTTAAAAATTAAAAAGTATTATAAAATATGATTGTTTGGAAGGCGTGAATAATAGTTTTGAAAATCCATTTTGGGACGGAGGGAGTAAATTTTTTTTTGTGTGGAAATTGACCCTTTTGTTTGATCTATATATGGCTCAGTTTGGATGGCAGCAATCTCGAGGGGGAATGAGAATGTGATGCCTTCTTTTCATGATTCCAATGTTTGAAACGATCAGGAACGGGAATATGATGTCAGGCTTTCCCGATTCCGACGTTTGGCAGAGACATGAATATGAATGTGATTCCTGATGACACATTCAATCAGGGATCACATTCCTAGATTGAGTGGGAATTTGATCCCTCCCTTACCCCATGGGAATCTCAGATTCCTGACTCATTCATTAAGAAAAGAAAATGTTACACTTTAAAAATTTCTAAAATAATTGTTTCCCACGTAATATTACTGAATTAATCCAAACACTGAAATGCAATTCCTCAAGGTATCGAATTTCTAGGAATTCGATTCCCAGTAATCACATTCCTACTCCTACCCAAGAAAATTCCAAGGAATTAGGAATTTGATTCCTGGTAATCATATTACTATTCCTACTCAGGATTCTGGTCATCCAAACATAGCCTATGAGTTTGGAGTTGGGCTGTACATATAGGGAAAATCTATTGTACGTTATTTAGGTATGTTTTTTTTGTATTTGTTACGTATTTTTTTTAGGTAACCATGAATAATGATTTTATTATAAAAAATAAACCTTAACTGTTTGTAACAAGTTCTAAAATGATGTGTCACGAGGTTATCATGAATAGTGACGGGAATAGTAAATTTAGTAAAATTCATAGCAGATCATAACTTAACCAAAACCATACATAATAAGTACCAAAAAGAATACTCCTATGTAATGGGACGTACCGTACACCCTTTTTCAAGTAGGATACTGTGGCACTCTCCATTTATTTAAGAGAATCTTCAAAATATTTGAACAGTTGATATTAAAATTGTACTTTGATACCTTTTTCGTAATTTAAAGGGTAAGAGTCTATTATATATTTATTAAATTAATTTTTTCGTGTTTTCCTAGCTTTTAACAGACTCTTCAAATGCCAAATACGGGTAACTTTTTATATAATGGTTTGACATATTGTACAATTTGAAAGGCGCTTTTATATTTTGTAGAGTGTTTAGGAGCACCTAAATTATTGCATGATAAATCTTCAATTTTTTCCAAATTTGATATTTAGATTTGTTCTGCCGTATATGCTCTAAAGAAACTATATATACCTGATGTTTAGCTTATAATCTTTAAGGGCCAGGTCAAATACCCAACGAACATATAATCGTTGGTGTTCCGCTAAGGTAGTTTATTGGTTTTTTTTTGCTTTTCACGGCTTTTTATGTGATATATTGTGAGAGAGTGACTGCCTCAGTTTTAGGAATAAGCTGGTTTTTTGGTTTTTTTGAGTTAGTGGAACAGGGTTAGTATGATATAATTAATCTCATTAATATTAGTCTCATAAAATAACATATCATACATATACAACATGGTTACGAATTTGACCATTCATGTGAAATTCTCTTAACAACAATTAACCACTACGAGCATCTCCAACAAGCTCGCCTGGAGATCCTTCCTCACCAATGTTGGCGAATTTTCTCGGAAAAACTCGAAAAACGACCGCCCAGCAGCCTCGCCTCTCACCTCGCCATTATCTTTTCTACTACAGTACCTCGCCACAGGAGGTGAGGCTTAGCGAGGAAAGGCGAGCTTGCTTGGTCTTCTCTCTCTCTCTCTCTCTCTCTCTCTCTCTCTCTCGTGCTGGTCTCTCTCTTCTCCCAGCAAATCGACAACAAAGAACGATGAGGAGGGCATCGTAGCTCGCTTCGCCGAAGGAGAATGAATTGCCAGAAAAAAAACCAATCGCCGGAAAACGAGTCCTAAATTCGTTTTGAGATCAAAGGATTATAGATCTCAACGAGACGAAGACATTGGTCCAAGACCCGTCGCCGACGGAGTCTCGTGGTGCCCTCACACGCCGTCAAAGGTGGCGCATGCCGGCGAGTTAGATCTACTGGCGCGTGTTGCGCACGCGCTCGCCAGGTGGAAGACGATTCTGTTTTTTTTTTTTTTTTGAGAGGTATGACTAGGATGTTGGGTGTTGCACCTTTTGGATGGCTTGCCAAAATAGTTTTGGGTATTTTTTCTGGCCAATTTAGTGAAGATTTTGGTTATGCTGTTAGAGATACTCTAACACTTGCATGTCATACAAAAATACAGTAAAAGAAAAGAATCTAAGAGAGAAGTGGATACACACAAAATTAATTAAACCAGTCAAAAATGAAAGTGGACCCGTCAGTGTGTGCAGAGTGCCGAAGGTGTGAACTGCATGAAAATGGAAGCAATGTAAGAGGACAGAGCTCTCGTGCAAACTTGTACTATTTCAACACAAATATGGGTAAGTTTTGTAAGTTTAATACTCCCTCCGTCCCAAAATGATAGTCCCTTTTGGGATAGCGTATCATTTTCAAAGGCTTATATCTTTTAATGTGAACCTCAAAAAATATGCAATATGGATCTTGTTTGATAGATCTCAATGAGAACTTTTATACGGTGCAAAAAAAATTCAAAAATTATTTCGATAAATACATTATTTTTTAGTTTAAAAATTGCACGTAGTTTCGTAGTGGACTATCAATTTGGGACGGAGGGAGTACTCCACTATTCAAGTCTTTTCCTTTCATAGTTGTGATCTTTTGAAGCAGAATATCTAAGTACCCAGAAAACATATACAGAATATATTCAGAAATCAAAAATTAGTAGCTGAGCCATTAATTTTTAAATTCTGGGTAAATTATGTGTATTTTTTTTGGGCATGTAATGCTGCTATGTCACATGCTAACTTTTGGGGGCTTTCGATGGTTGAGATCGAATTTAGGTTTTGATTCAAGGGTCAAGATTGGTTCTCTAGATACAAAATACCGCCAAAAGGTGTCTAATCTATATTAACGTTATAAACAAATCTCAACCGTTGGTTTTATCAAAGTATAGCCGTGATATCATATACTAACGTATTTAATACGGTAATGAACTTGAGCCTGTTTTTCCTTCGTCGACAATGATCGAACCGGCTTGAGCTAGTAATCGAATCCCTCCAAACCTTTTTATTTTTATTTTTATATAATTAAGAAATCTAATCAGAGGCACGATTATCAAGAGTGAAATAAAACAGGACAGATGAATAAAGCAACTCCAACACATGCCATTTTCTTTAAAATGAAGAGTGGAAGTGACATATTGAGGGGAGATTTTGTAATTTATGCCCTCTTTTCCTCAAAAAGTTGTACTGTTTGGAGAGACCCATCCACTTTTTTGTCACATCTACTCTTTAAATTTAACTTTGGCTCTTTGCTTTTAAAGAGTCAAAATTAAATTTAAAGAGTGGATGTGACAAAAAAGTGGATGGGTCCCTCCAAACAGTACAACTTTTTAATTAAAAGAGAACATAAATTACAAAATCTTCTCTTAATATATCACTTCCACTCTTCATTTTAAAGAAAATGGCATGTGTTGGAGTTGCTCTAAGTATCATGGAAACTTTTTTGTGCCAATAATTCAAACTCCTGAGCCACGTCACCAATCAGAGGCGAGTCAAAGAAAAGCCAAAGTTGGAGGGAGGCTCAACGCACTAGCCTCCTTTACAACACTGTCTAAAAACGACCCTTTTTAGATTTGAATAGAAAAAAATCCATTAAAGTTAATTTTTTTAAGGCTGTATTTTTTGACTTTGTGATTTTCTTCTTTTCAAAGTGTTGTATACGTGAGAGCTAGAAAGCTTCTTCTTCTTTTTTTGGTGCTTAGTCTATCTTATAAATGTGATAAAATAAACCCTTTTCAAGAAAAATCTTATTAAGCTGACATCAATAAAAACTTTGTTGAATTATATTTTGTCAGAAGTGAAAAGCACACCGGAGGATTTGTCAATTAAATAACATTATTCAGTCAATTTAATTTTTTGCATGAACAAAGACTTACAAAATTAACAATTATATTGTGAAATGAGACCGGCCATGAAAAATCACGTGATGATATTCTAGATGTTAGGATCTTAGTAGTATGTTAGTTCATTTAGAGTACGATAAAGGGGTATCCGTGTTATTTCATCAACTCTAACTCAGAACTTTCCAACACTTAAATACTAGTAAATGATCAACTGAACTAGAAGCTCTAATCCTAGCTAAGCACATGGCTTTGTAGGGCACCATGCAATGTGGCATCTCAGACGTTAATCTTCAAAATCAACGGCTCGGATTTTATTTTATCAATAAACAGTTCGGATCTGCAAAGTGCCGAAATGAAATCAAGACTATTAAAGAGTAGTCGGTAAAGGTGGTAGCCAACTGTCGTCCAGAGAGCATCATGGGATGTATTTTCTTCTATTTGTGTCATGTTTATTGAAGTTTGGAAAAAGTAAAAGAGAGTAGAAGAGAAGGAGAAGAGAAATGTCGCAACTCCACAGGCTTTAACTCCCATCACGTAATTCGATATACATGAAATTATTCGTGGAAGTTGAAAATGATACTACTCTACTAGATAAAAGAAGGATTCCAAAACTGGAGGCAGTGTTTGGTTTGGGTGCCAATTAAACAGCCAAAAGGAAACCTACAAATTGGACAAAAACAAAAGAGCGCCCTCGTTTGACGTGAGTAATCATATTCATACAGGTATTAGAGCATGCACGTCCCTAAACACCGTCCTAAGAGCAAGCCCAACAAACTCTCTAAATTAGCTCTCATCCCTATTTTAGGGAGCCAAATTCCAAAATTTAGGCTCCAAGAGACTCCCTAAAATACAAACATGAATAGTATCTCCCTAAAATCCCTCTCATTTAGGGAGGCACTATTCACTCCCTACCCATTTTTTTATTCTTTCTCTCTCCTCCCCCCTCTTTAAATTGGCTGTTTGTTTTTTCTTTTTTTATTCTCTCTCTCTTGTCTCTCTCTTACTTTTCCCCCATATATTATATTTTATTAAAAATAGGGAGGGTAATAGGGAGTGTTGTTGGAATGTTGATAGAAAAAGTGTCAAGTTATAATAGATATATATGCACTGTACACTGCCTAATTTACCAACTCATTGTTGGGGTTGCTCTAAAAGACTCCGTTCCACTAATTCAAAAAATCAATTTATTATAGTGTTTTAGGTTCATCATTTTTTGTAATACATCACGTAAAAAGTAATGGAAAGCCAAAAAGTCAAATAAACTCCTTAGTGGAACACCCCCTAAATTGAGAAAAATAAAACCTTAAAACAAGAGCATTATTAGATTCCTAAAGTACCTCGACAAATTATTTTTCTACGGTGCGTTTTCGAAAGTAAAGAGACACTATTCACTGCCTACTCTTATTTAAGTGTATTTATTTCTCTCTCATCTCAACTATCTCAATCCTTTTTAAAAAGTTGAAGCAGAAAATATTAAAATAATACGGTAGTTTAGTAAAAAGAAAGTGTAATAGGAAGTCTGATGCATTGTACATTTTAAAAAGCGGCTTGCTAAAGTAAAAAAAAAAAAAAAGAATGTTTCTCTCTAATTTCGTTCAAAATCCGACCAAATTGAACTACCCCTTACATCCAATGTTCACTAGATACTAGAATAATATATACCTTCGTAGCAATCAAGGTTCGTACTCATAACTCTATATAAATGTGTGTTCCTGATTAATCAGGATCACAACGTAACTGTGTTTGAGACTACTAAATAATTTCTCCATTTTTTATGGATTAATAAAAACTTAATTACACTTCTTTTTTCAGATTAGATTACACTTCGCAACGGCGTAATTAAGGATTTTCCATACGTTTTTGCAAAGTTCAGCGTCCACGGTCCCTCGACCATTGTAAATATGCGTGCGTGTGTTTTGAGTGTCCCTACCACATTGCTCTTTTAATTTTTCTACCGACCTAGTTTCCGGAACAACTTACACCCATCTCAATTAAGGTCTAGTGTTATGTTTTAGTTACTTGGCAAAAAGTCACTTTTTTGTTGTCTTTATTCAGAAAATTTTTGCATTTTTTAATTTTGCGTTTAACTTTTGGTGCTTACTGGTTTGTCTCGTCGAGAAAAATTGTACTCCCTCCGTCCCCTTTTAAGTGTGTTGCCTCGTAATTCCAACTTATTTTCTTTCACATCAATTTTTACAACTTTTACATCTAGTTTCCACTACTTACCCTTATCAATATAATAATACCCACTAACTTTTCAACAAGAAAATTTACTTTTAAGGGCAAAATAGGAAATATACCCACTAACTTTTTAAAACACACACTTATTAAAGAATAGCAAAAAATAAAAATGTTACACTATAAAAGGGACGGAGGGAGTATTTGGTAAAAATTATGACTTTTACCCAATTTTTACTTTTTTTGTTTCTCTCATCGAGACAAACCAATAAGTACCGAAACTATGACGCAAATAGCAAATGCGAAAAAAAAAAAGTTGAATAAAGACAACCAAAAAATGTCTTTTAACCAAATGACTTAAAATGAGAAACTAGGCCTAATTTCCTTCTCGATTTGGCCAAATACAAACCATTTTCACAAGGAGTTTAGGATTCACTAGAAATTACTTCACTTGAGATTACTTTTGCCCGAATCTAAAACTCAAATCCAGACAAATTATGCGGGGAGTAAACCCACCAACTAAGCAACCGCACACACCCGCATTGCTCTCAGAAACTCTTTGCAGATAGAAGAAAGTCACGGGTTTTCCTGGAACCCCCCCTTGCTGTATTTCTCACAGTCCAAGACAGACAGTGAGACAGACACATAATATTCTCTCTCCATCTCACAGTACATAACCATTTCCACCACATCCCTCCCACTCTATTTTACCCCCTCTCCTGATCTCTTCATTTACACTCTCTCTTTGTCTCACTAAAATGGCACTGATGCTAGACAACTGTGAGACCATACTCCTCTCTCTAGACTCTCCCCATGCCCACCACCACCACCACAAATCTTCTTCAGTCCCAGCCCCATTCCTCATCAAAACCTACCAGTTGGTCGACGACCCCACCACCGACCATATAGTCTCCTGGGGCGAAGACGACGCTACGTTCGTCGTCTGGCGCCCCTCGGAGTTCGCCCGCGACCTCCTCCCTAACTACTTCAAGCACAATAACTTTTCCAGCTTCGTCCGCCAACTCAACACCTACGTAAGCAATATAATATATGGGCCGATATCGGACAATATATATGCTTCATGTGTTAGAAATTAACAATATCGAGGTCCAAAATTTCGTTACGTAATTGGTTGATATCAATATATCCAAATATCGGTCAATCCGTGGCGTATCAGCTAGTGTGCAACAATTTTTGCACTTTTTGATATCTTTATATAACCGATTTCTGTTATGTATCATTCGATATATTCTCGATACCGTTCGATATATTCTCGATACCGTTATGTGTTCTGAATCTGAATCTTGATTTACATGTGTAGGGTTTCAGAAAGATTGTACCGGACAGATGGGAATTCGCGAACGAGTTCTTCAGAAAGGGCGAAAAACATCTACTCTGCGAGATCCACCGCAGAAAAACCTCCCACCCATCGCAACTCGCCGCCACCAACCACCACCAGTACCCCCACTCCCCCACCGCCTGCGGCGGCCCTGCTTTCTACCCTTACTCCACACAAATCAGCATCTCGCCGCCAGATTCCTCCGACGACTGGTCCGATTCTCCGCCCTTCACGGCGGCCAGCGGCGTCTCCAGCTACATCCACAACACCACCTCCTCCTCGGCGGCGACGTCTCTTTCGGAGGATAACGAGAGACTGCGGCGGAGCAACAACATGCTGATGTCAGAAATCGCTCACATGAGAAAGCTATACAACGACATTATCTACTTCGTGCAGAATCACGTGAAGCCGGTTGCTCCGAGCAACAATTTCCCTATCGCCACTCCTCCTCCGACAATGAATCAGAGCTACAATCAAGTTCAAGCTACGCGGCGGCCGTTCGATTACGCGAACGGAGAATCGACCATGGAGAGTGAAATTAGTACTGCCGGGACTAAGTTGTTTGGAGTGAATTTACAATCGAAGAAGAAGAGATTAAACGCGGAGTATTGTTCGAGTGATTTGGAGATTAGTAAAGGGCGATTGGCTTTGGAGAAGGATGATTTAGGGTTGAATCTCATGCCTCCGTTCCCTTGTTAGTTTACTACTAGCTTTCTAGACTTACGATTTATGAAGCTTCTTTTTTTTTTCTTTTTCTTTTTTTGGGATTTTAGTAATTTCTTTCGTTTATAAACTTAAATTAGCTCTCTCTCTCTCTCTCTGAGTCTGATATTGCTGATTTTCGATATGTATAGTTTTAATATGTGTCCGATACCGTCGCGTCACTTAGGTGGCGACAATACCGTTACGTATTCCGAAACCTGATTGAATAGAACCTATCCTGTGACAATTACCGTTACGTATTTCAAAACTAGCTTGTTGTGAATAGCACTTAAAAAGACTTGGTTAATCTTGAAATTCTCCGCGTTTCCTAATTAACTTGTGTTTTTATTTAAAGAAATACTAATTTTGGTACTCTATTTTTAGCGAAAATTACACGCAATATAATCTTCAAACTAATAGAAGATAGTTTTTGAGGTGTATTTATCAAAAGTTATGTGCAAAAATTATTTTCATTTATTTAAGGTTTCTCCACTGTACATGGTGCAATTTAATAATCCCATGCATCCATTGATGAGAAATTATTCAATGGCCCAACACCAAAGTTGAGCACGAATTTAGACCACGTATTTGCGTAGTCCAGATTTGTACTCAACCTTGCTCGGGCACTAGTTTTGTTCTATTCTTTCCGACCCCTGTATCACAAATTTCCATTTTGTGGTGGGGAAAAAAATAACTAAAAAGGGTTTCAGGCTCGTTCATAGACAGATATTACTTGGCTTTTTCCCTGAATTTGCAGCTGTTAATGGTACAGTACTTTTTTGAATACTAAAAATGCTCTGAAAGAAAATTAAAAAAAAAAAAAAACTTAAAAAGAACATGAGAAAAGCAACGCTCACAAGATGATACTCCCTCCGTCCCTATTTTATGGTCCCTTTTGGGGATTCCAACTAAATAAGGGAACACAATCATTGCACTTTTCAAAATCTATTTTTCTCATTTTACCCTTCAATCATTACATTTTATTACTTTTTTAGTAACAGTAATTTCAAAATGAGGGGTAAAAGAGAGAATTCATTACCTATTGCCCATTTAGTTTTGAAATGGGACAATTTTTTTGGGACAGCAAAAAGTGCAAACTGAGACTATAAAATGGGAACGGAGGGAGTAATTACCTTCCGGACTTGGGGTCTAGTTATCTAAGTCATTATTATGGTAATTATTACTTCCACAATTGTCATGAACAAATTATTAAGTACACTTTAATTTAGAAAAACAAGGCCATCATTAAGGTGTTGATCTCCATTTCTCTTTCTTTTTTTGTTTATTGTTTAATACTTCATTGCGTGATTAATTAAAGCCTACGCGTTACGACAAGAGAGTCTGATCACTTAGATTTTCAGTTTGAAATCTCTTCAGTGCTATGAATCCTTGTGATAACAGTCTAGGTCACCTATTAGTAGACGTTGTGAGTGATCGATCCTCCCATAATTAATTGACCGCATAAACTTGTCGGAATTTCTCAGTTATCGAAAAATATTAGGTTAACACAGGATAATTGAAAAAGGTTTGGTTGGGTTTTTCAATGAAAGTGAAATTTTTATAGGAAAACTGAGTGTAAATGAGGTTTGATTTTTGAAACGTTTCTATCAATTAAGGGCTTCTATATTCTTCTTTTAGGGACTTGAGAAAACATTTGCCTTTTCCTACTTTAAGTACCTGAGATGATCTCAGTCTTTACACTGCTCTTAATTTGGATCCATGCACCCTCCTCTTTTTTCCCATCTACCTTCCTTTCACTTCTCCCAACCAGGTCCATGTATTCCAAAAAATGAAAACTCGGGTGGATAGTTTGCCTTTGACTGGATTGAAAAAGAGATTAATCGAGATCCACAAGGTGCACCTAAGCTGGTCAAGACACCCTAACTGTTGACTGAAACATAAAAGGAACTCAAACTCGATCCCATCCAGTCCCCATTCGTATAATTTCGTTACATTATAATTAGAAATCATTCATATCGTAGTGCATACAGGATGAAATGAAATGAACGGTTCCGTTCATTGTTACGAGTTTACTAGAGATTTAGGAATACAATACAAAAAAAAAGTGTACAACTAAAAAGATCAGCTTTAATTTGCCAAAAAAATACCAAAACCTCTTTTAATGCTTTTACTTGCTGTTTTGTCCAACTCCCCCATACAAGTAAATTTTCCACCCATAAAGTTTGACTAAGAGCATTTTCTTTTACTGCTGTTGCTTTAGCTTTACTTGACTCTTTTGTAGTGTTGTGTATTTTCATGCAGTTATTAAATGGCAAAATCAGAGAAACTCTGCCACACACATGTGGAAGAAGAAAAGAAAAAAGAAGAAGAAAGAAGAAAGATAAGCTCTTAAATCGGAAGAAATTTTTAGTGCCGAGCAGGTATCATTCTATGTGGTGTTCGAGTGCAATTTCGGCTGTCTAAAATATTTTTGGATGAACCAAATTTTAGAGAGAGAAAAAGGAGAGCGAAAGAGAAATATGGGCCATTTAAAATACTACTTTTGGACGGTCAAATGAGCTCTCACGTACCAACGTGATGCCTTTTCCCTTAAATCCACGGGGAGAGAGAGAGAGAGAGAGAGAGAGAGAGAGAGAATATGTGGGATTAGAAAATCTTTGTCGTGCAATGATTTGATCTTTTATACCAAAAACCCTAACCCTAGTTTTTTACACTCGAAGACCTACTTTGTCTTTTAGCTGGTGGTGGGTATTGTGTGGCACGTGATCGGAATCTGCACGTGCATCATACAAGGATACGTCTCGTCCGAGAGAAGGAAACTGGCCGTGGGATTTGGATGGAGCAGGGGCTATACATCTTTACGAGAAAACTTTGGGTATGTTGAAAGTAGATCATGGTCAGGTGGTGTTTGATCACACATTTCGATTAGAATGTGAATGCGAAGAGAGAAAGATGAGATAAAAAGAAGAAAGAAGAGAGAGAGAGAGAGGAGAATAAATTTGGGCCTCCAAAATATTTTTCAATAGTCAAGATGCGTTATCAGATATTACATAGTCATACCTTATACGCACCTAAGTTTCTCTCTATCTTTACATACAACTTTTATATACGGCTCATCTCACCTAGAGGTAGAGCTGCAAATGAACCGAGTCGTTTATAAATTGTTTGAAGTTCGATTCGGTAAAAACTCATTCGAGTTCGATTCGGGGACTAAATGAGCCGAACCTGAACTCAATTTTAGGCTCGATTATTAAATGAGCCGAACCTGAACTTGACAGTATTCGGCCCAGTTAGGCTCGTGAACCCAGAGTATATGCATATATCTCATAAATTTTTACGTATAACCTTCAATATGTATAAAGTGGTACATGTGCATAATGAAAATTTTATAACTTGTACATGTATAAACCTTGAAAAATACTACTACTATATACTTACATTTAAATACTACTATGTTTTTATAATTATGTATATGTATGAACTTATTTATGTACAAAATAAAAAATTTATTAGTAGATCTAGACCTGTTTCGAGTTCGACTCGAACCTAAGGAAGCTCAGCTCGAGCTCGGCTTGTCAAATTTTCGTGGAGTTCAAGTTCAACTCGAGTTTGCTGAAAAACTTAATGAACGAACTTGAACACTCTAAAGCTCGGCTCGATTCGGCTTGTTTGTAGCCCTATCTAGAGGCCCTATTTTTTTTGAAGGGAAAGTGCCCAGCTTAAGGCCAAAGCCTCAGAAATTTGGGAAATTTGGGATTCAGAGTCACAAAAATTACTAAGAAATGGGGGTTTCAAATTTTATAGGACCCCTAGATTTACATGTATTATAAGGTCTGGATAGTGTGTAAGTCTAAGCCTTCTATACATAAATGGTGAATTTTGAAGTATTGTAATGATTGTTTTATTTTGAATAACTATACGTTTACATTTTGTAATGATAATTTTTTTGCAATAATTTTGAGATATTGACCGACCTTTTTTAAAAATTATAGAGTGGGTCTCAGTTAATGAGGTCGCTTCTAACCCCTGAAATTTTTGAGCCGGCTCTATGAAGTGATAAGGGGGAAGAAGTTGTTTGCAATATGTATTTTGTAGTTAAGTGGCGTAGTGGTTAGAGTGGTAGTTTAGGAATCGGAATTGGAGGTCGCAATTTCCTTTCAGTTTGGTCGCTTTTGGCGATGAATTTTTTGCTTGCAAATTTAATCTTTAGGCGACGAAACCAAATGTAAAATTTTAGCAAATTTCGTCGCCTTTTATTAAATATTGGCGACGAATTGGACTTTTATGTTGGGTCCAACCCGTGTGGGCCGGAGAGGCCTAAGGCCCAAGGTTTGCTAGGGTTTCCTATCGAATAACCCTAAGCCTATATATATCTACTCTTGTTGTCCTCGTTATTGAGTGTGTGGTAGCACAATGTGAGCGGGACAGACTGAGAGTGTGAGAGGGGGGCCGGTTTGTGGCCTCCCCGGAGAGGGAGCCGGTTGTGGTGCCCCGGAGAGGTTTTTCAACTTGTATATTGCGTGTAAATATCAAGGGAGTTTTTCCTCAATATTCTTGTATATGTTTGTGTGCATGTGTGACCCGGAAAGCACAACAAACTGGTATCAGAGCTCAGGTGGAGCGAGGGGTTGCCGGATTCGCATTCGAAGTGTACGATTCAAGAAGGGAAAAGAAAACGAAGTCACACGGAGGTTTTGCTCACTGGGTTTTGTTCGTCTTGATGAGACGAGGCCAACGGAGTGCTCGGGGTATTTTTTCGTCACCGGAGTAGGGCGTACGGGCGGTTTGAATGGCGGTGGGCGGAGGCGGACGGTCTGGTCCAGATCGGTCTCGGAAAACGTGATCGGGAAATATTTTGGAGCATAGGGTTTTGTTCCTCTCTTCGAGACGATCGTGGGGATATAAGATTTGTCGCCGGAAGACGTCGGGGTGAACCGCACCTCC
Source organism: Gaultheria prostrata (assembly GCA_036023075.1). Lineage (NCBI taxonomy): Eukaryota > Viridiplantae > Streptophyta > Magnoliopsida > Ericales > Ericaceae > Gaultheria > Gaultheria prostrata. Next base: position 3,866 of record JAXBDA010000007.1, on the reverse strand, counting down.
CGGTCAAAGTTTGGCCAAATTGAGAGTAGATCTTACGCGCTTTGGATTTTTGAAACGTACTGCTACAGGTTGAAAAAGGTGGGAGGGAGTTATCCCACACTTCAGGTGCACCATAGGGACTGCCACGGAGGATAGTCAACTGCCACGTCATCCGGTCAACAATGACATGGCGCCACGTCAGCAGAAGGTTCATCCATGGGTCAAAGGGGTCAGATGCCGAGGGTCAAAAGGGTCAGGTTACTGTGCAGATGGGTCAGAGGGTTCCAGGAGGCCAGATTGATCTTTTGGAGGATGGTTCATTGGTGTTTTTCGCGTTTTCGGGGCTTATACAGCTCCGTTTTTCGCGTATAAGTAGTGGATTCCGACTATCTCGACGTTCCAGATCCAACCATGTGCTTCATTTTTTGTGTAGAGGCTCGGAAAAATTTGTTACTGCTGGATTGAGCCGGATTTGGACGTTCGGAGGCGTTTTGGGTTGTGAGGAGGCTGTTCTTAACTAATTGGACTATTTCAGATTCACTGGTGGGCTTGGATTTGATTGATTCGAGTCAAATTTTGCGATCCTAGACACATCCAGAGAGATTGAGGAGGATCGGATGCGGTCAGGTCAGTCGGATGGGATGTTGTTGAGTCGGAGGCAGACCAGGGATGATCAGTCGCGTTTGGCAAGCAGAGATACACTCTTTCGAGTTATTGTACTCTGGTTTGGGGGTGCATGGATGCTCGTTTGGTTAGTGACAACAGGCGCTTGTAGGAGCGGTGATTTTTTGGAGATCCGATGGGAGTTCTGGGAGAGCCGGGTATGGAACGTGAGTGAACCAGGAGGCAGGATGAGACCCGTGAGAGCTGACAGAGAGTGGCGGGAGACCAAGAGAGTGGCAGGAGTGGCGAATAGGTGGCGAAAATAGATGAACAGAGTTGGATAGATACACACCAGGAGTATTGGACAGACTTTGCAGAGATCGGAGGTAGATCGGGGCAATCGGGAGATTGCAGATTCGCGGCGATAAAGCCGTGTTGATCAGTCGGAGGAGCTAGTGAGCAGGGATACATTCTCTCAGGTGTTGCATCTCTATTGGTGGGTGCGGATACACTTGTTTGGTAATGACACAAGCGTTTACTAGAGTGACAGGTCGGAGTGGTCGGCAGAGATCGGAGGTTGTCTGGTTCAATCGGAAAGACCTATCATCCGGATATGCAGTTTTGATTCGGGCTGCAGGAGGAGCTGATCGGATGGTGATTTCCGGTCTAATGGATGAGGGGGCACCATACAGGCTTGTGAGAGTGCAGTGGCAGTTGGAGCTGATGTCAAGCACGGTCAGGTAGTATGGGTGTTTTGTGATGTGGACAGGATGAGCACAGTTGCGGATGCACACAGATTTGGCGTTGTAGTGTACTTTGGAGTCGCGACCGGATGGTACTGAATGCGCCAGGGGGTCGAATCAGGACTGTGTAGGATGCTAGCTAGCAATGGTGATGCAATTGGTTGTTCAGGATATGTTCACGGAAGCTCCGGACAGAAGGATTGAGATGGAGATGAGTTGAGATGATGCGCATCATGAGATCCTCTTTCTTCTGTGATTTTGTGAGTAGAGCCTCTCCAGGATATGCTGCTGCAGGATATGGAGAAATGGAGTTACGGATTATGTTCTGTGATTGGGCATGAGCATCCGGGTTTGGATGCGGGCACTCCGGTGAGGGGGTGCACGATTGTGATTGACCGCGGAAGAGCTGGCAGGCAGGGATACATTCATTTGAGTGGTGTGCCCGGTTGGGGTGCGGAGATGCTCATTTGGGAATGACATAGGCGCTTGTCAGAGCGGAAGATTGGTTTGAGCCACAGATATCTAGCAGGATTGGACGGCGTTCCGGATTCACGAGTGGTGTATCCCGATTTTGGGGGTGCGGATGAACTCGGTGGGAGGCGTGATGTCAGAGAAAGAGTGAGCCTCATCGCAGATGGTGTGTGAGATCATTTGGCAAGGTGAGCCTCTGGTGTGGGCAGAGGGTAGCTACGTATATTTTTCTGACAGGTCTGGAAGTTAGAGTGGCAGAGCGCAGCTCGACGTAGCTGCGCGCACCCCGGTTGGGGGGGGGGTGCAGGCACTCTGGTGAGGGGGTGCCAGCGCTCGGTTGCGGAGTGCATACACCTTGGCAGTAGGTGTGCGGGTGGAGGCATCCTAATTGAGGGGGTGCGGTACCTGGGTTTTTTGATCAGCTGCGGATCCTAGCTTGCAAGGATACATCCTTTTGGGTGGAGTATTCCGGTTTTGGAGAATGGTGTAGCTCGACTGGTGATGACACAGGCGCTCGTTAGTGGTAGCTGATTGGAGGTGGCAACATGGGGGCATTGCTTGGACTACATTACCCACTCGGGTTGGAGGGGGTGATTGTTGGGTCCAACCCGTGTGGGCCGGAGAGGCCTAAGGCCCAAGGTTTGCTAGGGTTTCCTATCGAATAACCCTAGGCCTATATATATACTCTTGTTGTCCTCGTTATTGAGTGTGTGGTAGCACAATGTGAGTGAGACAGGCTGAAAGTGTGAGAGGGGGGGCCGGTTTGTGGCCTCCCCGGAGAGGGAGCCGATTGTGGTGCCTCGGAGAGGTTTTTTCAACTTATATGTTGCGTGGAAATATCAAGGGAGTTTTTCCTCAATATTCTTGTGTACGTTTGTGACCCGGAAAGCACAACATTTTCGTCACCGAGGTCTTTGGCATGTAACATTAGGTGGCGAAAGTGGGCGTCCAATTATTTCATCACCTATTATTTTGGCGAGGAACCATATATTTGGTGATGAATATATTTTCTGTCGTCCTACACATATTTTGTTATATAGAGCACCTACAACCTTAATCATCCGACAAATGGGTCGAACGATGCTTTGTATGAGCATTTCGAAGCAGCGAAGCGCAAATAGTATAGTCTAGTTGGTTGGTAGGTTTATTTCCTATACAATTAATCTGGGTTTGTGTAAGCTGAAAGAATACTCCTCAAGCCGAATTAAAAAAAGGTAGCATCTCCAACATTTACTACAAAGCTAACAATGACAACAAATATTAACATGAAATATGTACTTTGATAAAGATTTTGTTGTAAATTCAAGTATATATTTCACATTTATGAAATTTGACATTTACAGGCTCGGCTAGAGATGCTCATGGGATGCATGTTTATTACTCTCACTACAACAAAATTGGCAAATGCCAACGCACCTTAGTACATTGGCAAATGCATATTTACATCGGCAAAGGGTTTTGGCGATGCAAAACCTTGCGTCGGCACCATGTCGCCGTTGCCCTGTCGGCAATACTTTTGCCGATGCAAACTTTTTTCATCGGCAAAAGACATTAGTTTTGCCGATGCGATATTACATCGGCAAACGTGTATTTCATTTGGCAAAACAAATTAGTTTTGCCGACGCGATATTACATCGGCAATACTAAAACTATTGGCAACATGATGTTTCCTCGCCAAAAGTAATTTCCAGATATTTACTAATAATTATTTTTTAAATTCTGATTTTCCCAGTAACTTGCATTTATTAATTTCATAATTATCATTGACCTGGAAATACATTCATTCCATTCCTCAAAATCAAAAGTACGTTTAGTCTAATACCTTAAACATATCAAAATCCAAAAACAAATTATCCACAACTTGTCCAAATATTACCAATACAATAAAAAACTTACTCCACCGGCAATGCATTCAAAAACTAAACTAGATGTCCAATGCATCTCAAAAAATTCAAAAGGAATCGCTAACCACAATTGTATCAAAAGTAATACCCAAAAAACCAACTTTCAAACTATCTCTAAGTCCGCATATTTGACCTTCAATTTAACTAGTAGAAGTTCAATTTTGTT